>JAZHYW010064369.1:0-46139 GCA_037355805.1 Ixodes ricinus
GTCCTCAATGAAGGCGCAGTTCCCCAAGAATCACCAGCTCTTCTTGAAGCTCAACACTGCCGTTCCTTCGAGCACGTCGGTAGAACGACTCTTCAGCGTCGCCGGAGATGTAATTTCAAGAAAGCGGGGAACATAACTGATGAAAACTTCGAGAGACAGCTACTGCTTAAGTGCAACGACTACTAAAAAGAAAACAATGAACCACGAATCAAAAGCAGTTGTGCATTTGGTCGTCAAAGTAACGTGAAAAGTAACTTGTTACTTGAGGTAACTCATGTGTTCCTTTCGCGAATCGGTAACGAGTAACGTATTTAGTTACTTTTTGAGCGAGTAACATGAGTAACGGTATTTAGTTCCTTTTTGGGGTAACGTGTACATGTCTGGTGCCTGCCACGTATCCTCCCTTTCTAATTAACCTTTGCTTACATTTTTAATTCTTACTAATTGCATTTCTGCTTACAAATGACGACCAGCCCATTTCCCGCTGTGCCCTCATTTGGTGAGGTCCCTAACACATCCGCAGTGCCAATCTGCCCAAGCTCTTTCTTCAAATTTCTAATTTTGATTAAATATTTGTCTTATGCACAGTACCGAATTGCAAAAAATGTAATTCACGCAGACCCCATGAATACTTTCCATATAAACCTCACCACCTTATATCAATTATAATCCGAAATGACTTAAGCTTCATAGTAGCTAAATTTATTTCCAGATTCCTAGTTATGTTTATTTCACTTCCCGTTTAGGTATATTTTTTAACGAATTGAGCCATGTCACAGCACATGTACATATTTCATGGTCTATTACAATGTCTCATATTTCAGGGAACCTTAATTCTGTAGGCTCAACGATGTCCACTTCTTCTTCACATATCCGAGTAAGTTCCTGAAACGTATTTCAAAAGTTTGCCGCGAGTACAATATCCTATGACCCCTTCCAAAGTAAGTAAGTAATTTTATTTTCAGAAATTTTGTGCTGAGGGCACCAGACAAAACGCTTCCATGAGGTAGCTTGTTGGGGTCTGGTGCCTTCGCACTTACAGGAGCATGGTAAAAAAGCATGTTCTAAACATAAAAATCAATGTCAAAACATTGGTGTCTTTTATTTTACCTTTTTATTATTCCCAGAAATGGCTTGTTTAGGTAGAACGGGTGCGTGGGCTGGGCTGTTTGCGAAAGCCGTGCGAACGACCAACAATCAACATCATTAAGCAGCATCCTCTGGGCGCGCCGTAACAGTCTCTTCAGTTCCGTTCAAAAAGCCCGACATATCAGAGATAAGAAAAAAAGGCCACTGAACGTGCTATTTTAGCTTGCGGCAAAGAGTGCTTACAATGATTCACATCTGGTTGGTTGCCACAGTTACCGACCGCTACTGCAGTTTTAAGTAGAACTCTATTGGTGTTCATTAGGGCTGGACAATTGATCGATTAACCTTCCGATTAATCGATTAAGGCTTTAATCGCAATCAAATTTTTACCCGGTTAATCGGTTTTTTATTCGGTACTCAAAAAATGAAAGTTGTTTACAACTCCCTGTAACGCCGAATTGGAGCGCAGCTCTTGAGGAGGAGGAGGAGGAAGGGTAATCAGGGGAGGGTATACCCCTCCTCCTCCTCCCCTCATTCTTCAATGTCCTCCGGGGGGGGTCACGTGACCTCGGGGGGAGGGGGTCACGTGATCTGGGGGTCACGTGACCCCCTCCCCTCCTCCCCCAGGTCACGTGACCCTCCTCCCCCAGGCCACGTGACCTCTGGGGGGGTCACGTGACCCCTCCCTCCCCCCGAGGTCACGTGACCCCCCTCCCCGAGGTCACGTGACCTGAGGGGTCACGTGACCCCCTCCCCCTCCCCCGAAGTCACGTGACCCCGGGGGGGGGGGGCTCGCGCGGTGCATTATGGGATATTTCCCATAATGCACCGCGCGTGTCCCGACCGACGGCGACGCCGACGGCGACGGCGACGGCGACGCCGCTCAAGCCGGAAACGGGCGCCTAAGAGCTGCGCTCTAAAAATGAAAGCCGTTTACAACTCCCTGTAACGCCGAATTAGAGCGCAGCTCTTGAGGAGGAGGGAAGGCACGGGGGGGGGGGGTCACGTGACCTCGGGGAGGGGGGTGGGGGTCACGTGACCTCGAGGAGAGAGGGGGAGTTTCCCCGCTAAATCTAGCGGGGAAAATTTTCCGCTAAATTTAAGCGGGAAAATTTTCCGCTAGATTTAGCGGGAAAAATTTCCCGCTAGATTTAGCGGGGAAAAATTTTCCGCTAGATGTAGCGGGGAAAATTTTCCGCTAAATTTAGCGGGAAAATTTTTCCGCTAGATTTAGCGGGGAAAATTTTCCGCTAGATTTAGCGGGAAAATTTTCCGCTAGATTTAGCGGGGAAAATTTTCCGCTAGATTTAGCGGGGAAAATTTTCCGCTAGATTTAGCGGGGAAAATGTTTCCGCTAGATTTAGCGGGGAAAATTTTCCGCTAGACTTAGCGGGGAAATTTTCCGCTAGATTTAGCGGGGAAATATTTTCCGCTAGATTTAGCGGGGAAAAATTTCCCGCTAGATTTAGCGGGGAAAATTTTCCGCTAGATTTAGCGGAGAAAATTTTCCGCTAGATTTAGCGGGGAAAATTTTCCGCTAGACTTAGCCGGAAAATTTTCCGCTAGATTTAGCGGGGAAAATGTTTCCGCTAGATTTAGCGGGGAAAATTTCCTGCTAGATTTAGCGGGGAAAATTTTCCGCTAAATTTAGCGGGAAATTTTCCCGCCAGATTTAGCGGGGAAAATTTCCCGCTAGATTTAGCGGGGAAACATTTTCCGCTAGATTTAGCGGGGAAATTTTTCCGCTTAGATTTAGCGGGGAAAATTTTCCGCTAAATTTAGCGGGGAAAATTACCCATCATGCACCGCGCGGTTACGCCGACGGCGACGCCGACAACGACGCCGACGGCGACGCCGACGCCGACGGCGACGCCGCTCTAGCCGGAAACGGGCGCCTAAGAGCTGCGCTCCTAAAACAACAACTATGGTATACACTACACTTTGTCTTAATAAAACAAACGACGTACACTTAATGGGCATGATAAAAACAACTACTATACATTAAACTTTGTCTAAATAAAACAAACGCGTACATCCTTTTTTGTTAAACAGTGAATATCATTGTGGTATAAAATGAACTCGTTAAGTAATGTAGGCAGGTCAGGCGCAATAGATTGCAGTGCATAGTTTGTACGAAAATGATTCACATTTTAGAACTCTCTGCGTCTGACAAGGATGAAAGATTCACGTTCTGTCAGGTGGGATACATTAGACGAAAAGAAATAAACTCATCAGTCGAAAATAAATAAGAACATAGCTTCACGACATTGAATTTATGAAGCGGTGTAATCCCTGCGCAATGGCGGACCAGCACCTCGCGTTCCATGCAGAATGAAAGTTCGACTGCTTCTTCCACAGGTTTTGAGATGATGTCAGAACGCCGAGCTCTTCTTGGCTGATTGAAAAAATTAGTGGCTAGACTTCAAGGCATATAGCGTTGAGGTCCGCCGACTCTTCTTCCAATCAAAGCCAATCGGAGCTCAGAGTCGTTCTGACGTCACATACACCACTGCTCAAGAAGCGGACGATTTGCTCTACGGCATTGCGCCTTGGCTGCACGAGCCCTCATGACGGGAGCACCAATCGTAGCTACCCGCTAGAGCTCGTTCTGCGCGGTGTCGATTAGAGAACGAAATATGATCGCACGCAATAACCACCGCTTCATAAGCCTGCCTGTTGGCAGATTCTACTTCCATCTTTCGAGCTAATCCGACGTGTAACCATGAGCTCCGACGGAGCGGTGAGAACGGCCGAGTAAGGATGGTGATTTTGTTTTTGAAACGATATCGCAGGAAAACCGTTTTATACTGCCTCCACTGCAATCAAGTACTGGCGCCTTGAACTTTGTTTTTCTACATTAAGACGTCCCAGGGCTGCTCAGGTCGGGTGTGCTTGGGAAGGTCGCAGCAGTCGGAGCATACCAGATGAACCAAGTCTGGATGCATTGCTGACCCTGCATACCTCGGCAGTCAAGCAGATTTTCGAGAAAGCCAGCAAGCTGGATAGTGAAATTGTGTCTGGTGATAGACCAAAAAGAATTCATTTGGTCAAAGCTGCATTGGCTACCTATCGTAATGATCCAGGCAATTCGGAAGGGGCAGGAGCCTTTCGGTAAAGTGGTGGAGGTAACAAGTGAAACCTGGAGGACAAACACCCACTAAGCCAAGACCAGGGTTTCCCACTATAACTTATGCGAGCGGCTCACCCGAAGCCTCGTTAAATCTGCCACCTGTGCCTGTGGTACTTAACAGCGCAGCATGAAACACCAAAGCGCCCAGAGAGGATGAGGCGGCAGGACAGAGTTACTCAGAATGATTCGACGGTGAAACAACCACCTACGGCTAGATAAGCTAGTCGACTAGCTTGAAAGCAGCATTCAGCCCCTCCAGGAACTCACTGAAGGATGGTAATGAAGTTGAAATTTGTGAATCAGGTCCCCAAGCGATAAAACCACCGCTGCAAGGAATACTGTCCCCAAGTCACGTGTAGGAGGAGCGCAAACGGCAGCTTCCCTTCGAGGAGGTGATCTACAAGAAGGGTGACTTCCTACCGAAACCACGCGTACCTCCTGACGACCAGGAAGAAGGGATATATGTGTCATTTACGATTTGATTTGGGCAACTAACTTAGTATGTGTGACCCTTCAGTTTTTTCTCCTGGTGCAGTTTATTTGCAGTATGCTATTATCTTAGTAACAATGTTTGAGCTTACAGATGCAGTGCGCATTGAAACTATACATGATCGCTGTTGAAGTGCAAGTAGAAACCAATCAGCTGCAACGTTTTTTTTTTTAGAGCACATCTCTTAGGCGTTCGTTTTCGGCTAGAGCGGCGACGCCGCTGACGTGGGCGTAACCGCGCCTTGCATTATGGGACGTTTCTCATAATGACATCACACGTGACGTCGCGTGTGACGTCACGAGGGCAAAATATTTCCGCTAAATTTTGCGGAAAATTATTCCGCTAGATTTAGCGGGAAATGGTACCGCTAAATTTATCGGGGAAATTTTACCACCGTGACATCACACGTGACGTCACGTGGGGCATCATGTGACGTCACACGTGTCGTGGCTCAACCCGGGGACATTTTTGCCGCTAAACGTGGCGGGAATTTTTTCCGCAAAAGCTAGCGGGAAAGTTTTTACGCTGAATATAGCGAAAAGATTCCCCGCTAAATTTAATGAAGAACCTTTTACGTTAAATTTAGCGGGAACATAAGACAGTTTTAGTTGATCGTACGCTAAAGCCTTGCGTACGCAATAAAATTGCGAGTCGGTAGTGCGCGTGCGCAGAACGCAATGGAAGAGCTAGCGTATTGCGTACGCACGCAACGCTGGGGATTTCACGTGGCGGGCAAGCGGGCTCTGCGGGACGCTCTCGAGAGATCTCGGACCTCAACGAGAGCGCCAGTTTCAAGATGGCGGTTACCTCGACTGGCGCAGCAAGGGCGACGTTGTGTTTTCGAAGTTCTTTGTTACATGAAATTGCGTGGTGTTCAGCTCGGCAATTCTTTCCGGGACTTACGGCGGTCGAATCACATCGCCGTGCAGCTGAAGGAGTGCCTAGGTGAAAATGTTCGCCGCTCGGAATGTGCGTCAACGCTGCGATCTGCTCAACGCTAAGCCTATTCGCACAGTTCATCGCCGACGGACGAACGACTCTGAAAGAAATCGCCGAAATTTTTGCTATGCCACTGGATATGAGTAGGTCATGAATTTAATTCCGCGATAGCATTGATAAAAGCTTCCGTTTCCACGGGACGACTGACGGAGGCTCCGTGATCGAATTTGGCTACGCACTCATACTCGTAGCCTCTGTACCCCGCAGAAAAGCGCGCTTGACGAGGCAGCTGCGGCTTGGTTTAATTTGAAATAAAATGATTGTACACGTTTTCATTTTCAATATTTTTTTCCAGGAGCATGGTTGCGCTATAAGCACGCGGAATTCTACGGTTCTAGCAAATTTAACCAAGATCATGCGCGGTGTTCACTCGGAAAACGTAACGCACAACTAAATTCGGTCCGAGCAGATCATTTTTAGCGTACGCTATACTATTGCGTATTGCGTACGTAAGAGCCAGCAACGCTATACTAAAACTGTGTATTTCCTGACAAATTTCAGCGAAAAAATTTGACCCCCCTGAAGTAACACGTGACGTCACGTCTGACTTTACACGTGACCCTCGTATCTCCTCCGTACACTCCACTCCTCCTCCTCAAGAGCTGCGCTCTAATTCGGCCTTACAAACAATTGTAAACGTCTTTTTGTTCTTTTTAGTGAAGAACTTTAGATAGCTGCTGTGCAGAAAACCCAACTGTCCGGTGATGAGATCATCGCTCAGATGGTCAGAACGTTCTTTCCAGTGTAAAATATCTGTCGTCAATCATGCTGTTGGCGCGTCAGCAAGTGTTTTGTTGTTTCTAAGGAAAAGAGTGAGGCTATTTGATCTCTTGACTGTAACAAATGAGGCTCTATTTTTTTATTCATTATCTACATCGCACAGGTGCCATTATTGCGGGGAGGGGGGGGAGGGGTTTCATAGCACAAAATATAATTTTTCACACAAACAAACAACACAGTTTCACAAAGCGCAACTGTTTCATTACTGTGTAATATTCATTCAGGAACATTATAAAAGAGAAGTACATAGGAATAAGACATTATATCACTCTGAATAAAGTTATTGATTTAATGAAAGGGTAAGTAACATTCCATCGGAAGTTCCAGTGACGACGTATTCTGGTGGACAATTCCTGTCATGAATCGATCTTGGAAAGGAGTTTCTGCAAGTAACCTCTTTTATTTTCTGTGAATGATCTACCTTTGATGAAATACGTAATCGGAGGTACGAAGAAAGTTGTCGTTCTTAATGGGTGTAAGGTTTAAGAAAAAAATTCTAAAAACTTTATTCTAAGATATTTTCACCACGTAGTCAGCAGCTTCAATCTAGCTGTTTTAATAATTGGTCATACTTGATCTGAATTTATAATTATTTGTAACAAACTTTGCCACTCTATTTTTTACACGTTAAATGTATATATAAATTTAAGAAATAGAAATTCCACATTAGAAACGCAGACTCTAAGGTCGTCCTAACTTTAGTTATAAATAACACTTCCTTGGTATTTACTGCAGCCATTTTAAGCTTACGTTTCATAAAATGTTGAACACGTTTTTTTATTGTCACTGGGTCGACTTGCTTTGACCAAGCAGGACGGTTTATTTTCTGCGTTGTTTTGTTTCTTATCGTACAGTGGCGAGTGATTTGTATGTAGTCACCTAATCCGATCAACGAGCAATGAAGTTTTTTCCGACACATAGAACAATACTCGATAAAGAAAAAAACGTTAGTGTCGAGGGGTGACTTTAGCGATGTTCTACCAGGCGACGAGATAGGTAAGAAAAAATGTGCGCCGGTAAAAAAGCGCTAAGATTTTAGATTAAATGACAAACGATGTTGCTTTGATGCAGCAGTATAAATAGCATTTTAGGTTTACTCATTTTGAAAGATCAGCGCATTGTCAGGTTTGACATAATCTATGTCTTGGTAGAGCTGATATGTAGTCTCAGCAACTATACCGTAAAAGTCACGTTTTTTACGGTTTACTTCCATGTGGCCTAAATAGTTGACAAAAATGGACGAAATGCACCAAAGTTTAGCTGGGATACTGCCCGTGGCCTATACAGTTGAAAGAAATGGACGGAAAGTACCGAAGTTTAACGGGGAGCTCTGGAAACTGAATTGGCAATTAATGAATTACGAAGTGTGTTGCGAACAGTGTCGATGACGTCATAAATTGGGTTTCGGAGTGCGAAAATTATTGTTCTGAAAAGAAGGGGCTGCCGGAAGAAGTGCTATCATAATGAAACCATTGCGAACCGTGCAGTGATCAGACGGTGAACTTGGTTTATTGAATCACCAAGAAGGAGGCCCTTAGGTTCCGTGGAGTTATATTCAGTATTCATGACACCTGTAAAGGTTCCAGTGTGCCCAAAGCTTCTGCAGTGCTACACTCTCCGCGTAGTACTCGCTTAACTCTTCGCTATTCTATTGTCCCATCTTCTGAGACTATTTGATGATTCCTGATCACCTTGGTAAGCCGCCCTAATATTGTTTTCCGTGGGTTTCAAGTCAATAGTGTAGTTGTATGCACACAGATTCTTGATTGTGCATGAAATCTTAATTTTGATGTTAAGAAATCTGAATATTATAATGAGTTCATTAGCGATCAGTCACCGCAATATTTTCGAGTGGAAGATAGTGGGAATACGTTCGATTGGGTTAGTGTTGCTTCAGAATGCGGCAAGACTCAAAATCTGCATTCATGCATTTCTTCCTTCTGAGCTGACAGAATCATTTATTAAATGTTTTCAGATGTGTATCATCAAACAATGCTTACTTCGACCCGCGGAAGAAAGCCGGTTGGTGTTACGCCTCAGAGATTCAGTTAAGTGGGTTTAGCGAAAGAGGCGACTTTGCATTGCCGAGGGCGGTAGTGAAGATAGCGCCGAATGCTTCAGCATCGAGGACCTAAAGGAGCTTGGCGCTGAAATGCAGACACTGGATGTCTCTCGAGAGAGAGGCGAAACTCTGAATACAGCGCTTAAGGGCGAGGAGTCTTGGGTGCACGCATTGGAAAATGGGCTAAGAGGATTCGTGGGTTGGCCAGGAAAAGGCCGGCCATCGTCAATGGATAAATAAGCAATTAGAAAATGTTATTTTGATGACATGCGAAATATATAGCCTTGTTAATTTCTGAAATAAGGAAGTGATCGTTAACTTGTATATGAAATGTCTCTTTGGCTTTTACGCAGTGTGCCACCATTGAAGGAATCAAGTATCATCAGTTCGAGTTTGGTCACATCCCATTTTAGGGGACATATCAATACTCCGAATGTTCGAGAACATGAACGGTCAGTTGTTTCTTTCGCGGGGCTTACGAATAAAGCCTCAGAGACTTTTGATAGCAAATAAGCCGATTATTGGGACTAGACTCTGGGTGGTCTTTCTGCATTACTCTTTATAAGTCGGATATAAAATATCACATATTTATACAAAGTAATAATTTGAGAACGAGAAAGGAATACCGCATATTATCAATATACATTTAGTATCTAAATAATAACACTGTGTCTCTAATAAGAAAACGAATTGCATCTGAAGAGTACGTTTAGGAATTTTCAAAACGATTTCTTTTTATCATTACCCCAGCCGACACTTCCAGGCCAGGGTCGCTCTTGTCAAATATAAAGAAAGACAAACAGTGTGCGCTTCCAGGCCAGAACGGCCATAGGGTGGCTGAACGGTATTTTTAATTCCGTCTAATTTTAGCCACACATCGTGTGGTGTACCGGAAGCAAACCAGGACATTAATCGAGTGAGTCAGAAATGTTATCTACGTCATAAGCGATTTTCTGTTTCTTCACCTTTCTAGGCCTACCTTGCATGTCTTAATTACTCGTCTTCATCCTAAGGTGAGATTCTTGAAATTTTCGATCTCAAATAACCCATATGTGCCTCGATTAACATAGACCGGACGCCTTTCAGTCTCGTCTTGGTGCAATAAATCAGTGCAGCAGGCTACACACCGTGTGGAAAATAGTGCGCATGCTAGATAGCGTCTGGCACATAGATAGCGTCTGGCACAGTCGGTGACAGTCCAACAACGAAGTGGAAGCTCCTCCCACCCCTTTCCACTTTTAGTAGAGCGAACGGTGAAGAGGAGGTCGCCTCCTCCCCCACCGTTCGCTCTACTAAAATGGAAAGGTGGGAGGAGCTTCCACTTCGTTCTTGGCCTGTCACCGACTATAGGCATCAATGGGGGCTCTGGTCTAATAAAAATTGCTAAGACAAAGAAAACACTTCCCTCAAAAGCCGAGGCAGTCGACCAAATTGGGGAGTTTACGGAACACATAACGTCCTCTGGGGACCTCGTGGGTTTTTAGAAACCCAGTTTTAGAACCTATATTACTATTCCCGATTTCGTTCTTAAGCGGTTGTTATAAACATCTGAACCGCGCGCCTCAACTTACTTAGGTTAGAAACGAATATTATTTAAAGTAATCCTGACGAGAAAGAGCCGTTATCTTAGTTATCAATTACATCCGAATATCTGAAAACATCCGCATCCGAGGAAATGCTTTAGTTTAAAAATATATCACTTAGTATTTCCCCTACAGAAGTGTATTCGGAAAATTTATTCATTTGGAACAACAAGTGCTTTGTTGGACTTTCTATACAAAATATTAAAGATGTCTCGTAGAGTTAAGAGCGGATCTGGAGAAGGGTGGATAAAAAGGGCTTGGACTCAGTAAAGGAGCCATTGTTTTCTGTTGCCCTAATAAGAACAATTATAGCATTAAAGAAAATTTTACAACTGAGAAGTGTTTCGCCTCTTAATGTTTTAATGTAAACATATAGATATAATAAATAGCATCTATAAGAAGAGAAATGATTGTTGTAAGAAATTTATGAAAATCTCCTATTTTGCTGAGTGAAACCGAGAACACTGACATTAACTTTTTCATTTACACTTCAATTCATTTTAAACACATAATTATAATCGGTTTGAGCAGTACTATGAACATGCGAGCCTTATTCTGTAGAACTAGAACTCAACAGAATGTTTTAGTATATAACGTTTTCAAACGAACTGGTAATAATGCTTCCGTTTCTGTAGAGTTACTGAGTGAATTACTTCTTTAGTCAACGCGCTTTATAATACTCCAATTAAACTTGACAGTGCAAAAATGTTTGTGTGAGAGTCACTTCCAATAATAAATATTAACTACAGAATATGCTGTGTGCGCAGTGAAATGCTGACTTTCAGGATATTCGCTAGCGCCACGCTTTACTCTGTAGTATTTTCAAACACTTAAATAGTACACTGGGTCCTGCCATTCATTCCTATGTATGATGTATTACTTGTATTATTATTACACTTAATATATCCTTAGCGCCTAATAACAATCTTGATGTCTTGGTATCGATGCACAATAAAAATACGGACCAATCAATTGAACATGCCTAAAATATTAGTGCTTAAACGAAAGAGCCTGAACCAAATAAAGTTTGGTTAGAGCTCTTCCGTTTAAACAGAATCTTTCACGAACTGAGACAGATTTATGTCGAAAATGTTTTCATTCAAAATATTGCTGGTACCGTGGCTATAAGCCACACAGTGCAATATATTGCCACGCGCGTCAGCGAGCAAGTGCGTGCGTGGCCGAGTGGTTACCGCGCTTGACTTTCGTGCGGAGGCCCAGGGTTCGATTCCTGGGAGTTCCGCGGATTTTATTTATGCTTTCAGTTTATGTTCTGGTGAATTCGAGAACATTGTTGTTTATTCTAGGCCCGAATGTTCTACGCGTCGAACCTTCGACGCCGATTATTCCAGAAGCCCACGCGTGTACATAAGTGGCTCCGCGTGGCGAGCCGCGGTCAGTTTCGCCCCAGCGTTCGACTCTGCTCTTTCGCCGACTTTCGACGCCCGCGACGCTCTACTGTTATCTTTTGTTTCTTTCTTTATTTTTGGGCACAAGTTCGCCCCGATTAAACGTTTAGTTTACTCAGTTATTCACCGCCTCATCACTTGTCATTCGTGACATTTTGGTGGAGGTGCTGGGTACCGCATGTCCGTGAAGCGCACCCCTCCAAGTTCCCGCAGTACAAGCCCGAACCCAAGCTCCGGAGGACCCGACGAAGACCAGACCGAGATCCGGTTCAGTCGTCGCACCCAAGGCCTACACCCGGAATTTGGACTTCTGCCGCCCAGGACCAAGCAGCCAACGGGGCCGACCATGAACGACCAGCAGTCGACGACCCCGGCCGCTCCTGCCGTCATCTACCTGCCCGTCGCACCCCGGAATCCGACGCCCTTCCATGGGGACGCCCACGAAGACATCGAGGACTGGCTGCAACACTATGAACGTGTGGCCCGTCATAACGGGTGGACACCTGAGCAGTGCTTGCAGAACATCTACTTCTCGCTGGAAGGGACTGCGAGGTACTGGCTGGAGAACCACGAGGCTTCTTTAACTTCGTGGGAGCTGTGCAAGCAAGAACTAAAGAAGACGTTTACCAGCCAGCACCGACGCGAGAGGGCCGAAGATATCCTTCGAACAAGGACCCAAGGCCCGAATGAAAGCATCACCAGCTTCGTCGAGGATGTTTTGCGCCTGGTCGCTCGCGCCGACCCTCAAGCCACCGACGAAAAGAAGCTGCGGATACTAATGCGAGGTGTAAAGGACGACATCTTCGGTGGTCTGGTTCGGAACCCCCATCGACTGTCGAAGATTTCGTCACGGAGGCCACGAACATGGAACGTGCCCTCCTCGCAAGAGCCAGCCACTACCACCGGCACTCGAGCGTAGCTGCTGCTTCTGCATCGGGCTACGACATCAGTCCAAGCATCCCCGGCCTTCGCGACATGATCCGTGACGTCGTCCGGGAGGAGCTTAAGAAGCTCCTGCCGACTGCTGAACGCCCGGCCTCAATCTCCATTGCCGAGGTGGTCCGAGACGAGGTTCAGCGAGCGATCCAACCAGATGTCCCTGTCACCGTGGCCGCACCCGAAGAACCGACGCTGACCTACGCCGCCATGGCCCGACGACCGCCGCAAGCTCACCGCCAGGTCACGGCACCACCCCGACGTGAACCTCCAGCGCCGCAGTATTCCCGACGCCAGGAAGATCGGGCGCACGGCCACCCGGAACCAGCAGCGCCACGAAAGACCGACGTGTGGAGGACGGCCGATCGACGCCCGTTGTGCTATCACTGCGGTGAAGCCGGCCACATTTACCGCCGATGCCCCTACAGACAACTGGGGCTGCGCGGGTTCCACCCGAACGACCCGCGCCCAAGGTACGACGAGCGTCCTCGCGACATCGAGGAGTACCTCCGACGCTCGCCCTCCCCAGTGTCGTCTCTCCGCCGTGAAGCCCGGTCCCCATCGCCACGACGTTCAGCGTCCCCAGCGCCACGACCCCGCCGAGAGAGCCTGTCTCCCCTGCGTCGCCGGGAAAACTAAGTGCGGCAACGCCTGGAGGTGGCGTTGCCGAAGACGACCGAAGTAAAGAGCCTCCAAGAACGACGGAGCGCTCCCACTCTCCCGACGCTACGCATCGCAACGACGCCCCTGAAACGGTGTCCAACAACCTAAACGTCGTCATCGACGGCGTCGACGCATCAGCACTCGTGGACACCGGAGCAGACTACTCAGTCTTGAGTGGGAGGCTCTCCCGCCGCCTTCGAACGTGACCATAGTATCTCAATATATACATCATGTGCCATTTAGTAAAAATGGAGCATGACGGGTATGTTATAATTTAAAAAAAACGTTCATGCACATGTCCAGTTCATATAAAACCTTTAGATTCACAACCTTTCTTTAAATAAACTTATTGAAACGTCATTTTTATTTAAGAAGCAGGAAAATTAATTTTTCACAAACCTCCATATCAAACAGTAAAAAGGGCGAGATAAATTATATTGAGAAACCTTGCGGGCCGAGTGCAAAATTTGGCTTCTTTCATGCGGCCGCATTCCCCTGTATTCTTGACGAAAAACTTAGTTTACTACTTAACACACCGTTGTTTACTAAGTAAGCAAACTAAACGTGGCAAAGAGCCAAATCCAATAATTTACAGTAAACTACTATCGACGCATAAGTTTTGCCGAAATGTGTGCGGATTCAAGAACCAACAAAATCTATGATCATGTTACAAAAATAACTAATATTTAAGTGAAAAACGAAATAACAGTGATATATGAGTCGTACAATAGAGTTTCAAATATGACTTCTTTTCAAACGCACTCGCTTAATATGACAAAACCAAGTATGCATATACATTTTATAGCATTTATAAGAACACACAAAATGAATTTCATGTGGAAAATAAAAAAAATTCCAAAAATCCCTATTTTTCTAAAATGAAGTTGAAGTTTGTACTTCTAGCTTTTCTTCTCATGTTCGCAGTGTTTTTTATTATATAAACTCTTCTTAAATTAATTATATTACTATTTTATATAGACTTAGATACAGTCTTTCATTTGATATGTCTCTTGCGCCTTAAATAATTGTACATTGAAAGCTAGCTCGATTCAAACAAGAACATTATTGTTAAAAGTCCAAGATTCAATGACTTCTACTGTTTAAAAAAATCTAGTGAAATATAACACTTTCATAGAACGTATTAAAACAGTAAAAAAAGGTTATTGTTGAGAAACAGTTAATCTAAACGTTGCGAGACTCCAAAATGTGTCACTTGTGAAAACTGCAACAATCGCAAGACCTGCTTTCTGTCCTTTCGAAGCCCAAAACTCAAGAACAAAATAATTACCGTAACATTAATTTGCAGTTTTGCTCTAGCCCTATCATTTATTCTTGCAGGATTTGAGATGAAATCACCCTACTACAGCTATAATATTTGTGAGTTAATTTTACGACTGCGTATTACATTTTCCCAGCATCTGCAAAACTCTGCAAATATAGAGTCCGATTGGTAACGCTTCTTTTGTACGGTGGAGCTCGATATTTGACAACTTTTTTCTTAAACCTCTGGTAAGTAACTAACTGATGACCTGCTTAACAATGCAATTTTTAGATGGCGTTGATAGCTACCCCTGGATGGATGTCGTTGGTAACGCACTTGGGAATATCAACAAGTGGCCGCTGCGAAGGGGACGGTTTTACACTGCCGAGGACGATGACGGAGGCGACGCTGAAGATTTCAGCCCCAAGGACCTGAAAGAGATTGGCGCTGTAATGGAGAAACTGGCCGTCGCACTCGAGGAGGGGAAGACGCTGGATGCGGCAGTCGACGGCGACGAGGCTTCGGAGTATGGCATCGGAAAATGGGCCAAAAGGATTCGTGGATGGGCCAAGCAAATTCCGCCCGCCGTCGTTGGATAAATTGAAAATCGTATTATGCATATTCAAGCATACCCAAACTATCGCCTTCTCATGTGTTAAAATAAAAAAAGGATCAGGGTGTTTGTAGTAGGGGAATTTGTATTTTTGTTTATATGTACTTTAGAAGCGATATATTCTCTTGCTAATAAAGTCACTGGGAGTTGAGACTGCAAGATTTGTACTACATTACGATAGAATAGTTTTAATTCAGACATATATCTTGGTCAGTACAATAACAAGCTGGCGGAAGCCTCACGGGCGTCTGTGCCTTGTTCAACAGGCAACGAAAAGTCGGTAGATTGAAAATTATAAGTACTATCTAAAGCGTTTGTATTCAAGTAACATATCTAGAGAGTGAAACTTCAGATAGATGAAAAAAAGACTATGCAAAACTATCAAAAGCGAGAAGTTAGGTCAATAGACCTTTTTCACAAGGGCGCCGCCATCTTGAATTGTCGTCACTTCCAGCATGGGCGAAAACATTGTTTTGCCGTCGCCACGCCAATAGAAGGCATTTAGGACATAAACGTAACCGTCACACATTCCTGTTTTGCCTCCCCTCTATTTTTTTACTATTTGCAGGTTGAAACGTTTTGATATTTTTTCGTCGCCCATACCGGATATGCCTACTTGGCGGTCGGGGGCGAGAGTAAACAGAAAAGGTCTATAAAATGAAGTAACCAAAACATACATTTTACTGTTTCAAATGTTTTAAAGATTTCCTGAGCTTCTGTCTGGAAGCAGTACAAAAAAACAAGTTGTCTGGGAGGTCAGTGAAAACACGTGAAGTTTACCTAATAGAGGAACATATATACGTTCTCCTTAGTTTGTTCTGGATTCGCGTACCATCATATCGAATAGAAGGCCCCAGCTGCCTTTATGCAATGAGCAGATTTTTAAAATCAGTATTCCAGAACTGTTTAAGTACGACCATTTCCCTAAAAGTAAAAAAAAAATATGGCAGATGAAGTCGCTAAATTTATATTACATGCAATTTCTGGTCTATCAAACGCCATGCTTTTCAAGAGTTTTGCAAGAGAGAGAGAGAGAGAGCGAGAAAAATAGTTCACTGTGGTCTGCCAAAATAAAATAAAAATAAAAAGATTTAAAAAATGCTGACAGATGTATTGTGCAAAAGGTGCGGTACTTAAAATTTCGGGCTATCAAACACCTTGCTTTTGAAAAGATTATTTTCTATGAGAGAGAGAGAGAGAGAGAGAGTTAACTCCTGATACGTCAATACAAAGAACTGCAAAACAGATGGTCATACTGCAACGTATATAACTATATGGTAGAGCTTTTACCGAATCGACGTACTCAATGGGGCTAGATTCCCCCCCCCCCCCTCCCTCTTGTATTCGTGCGACACTATTGGATGTGGAAGTTCAACCTGTTTAATGATATGTACGCCTTGCCTGCCAGAAAACACCCTAAGGAAGCACCCACCGGAGCAACAGAAATTTAGCAATGACAGGCTTCGTGCGCTGCAGCACATAGGTAGCTGGGCTATGGATCATTCCATAAATCGCCATCTCCAGGCTACCATCCTTGTATGCTGCGCAGTGGAGCGCGTTCTGGGCAAGCGCAGCAGTGGGGAATACCAGACGCCGCACATGCGTCAATAGCCCGGTACTCGACATTATTTCCCCGGCCAAGAAGCGCTACAAAGCTGTATTGAAGCTAGGCTGGAGAATAAGGCTCGAGACGATATAAATCGATAATTAAATCCCGATAAAAATCATGAAATATTTAGATCGGGACACTTTCACTATAATAACTTAAACAAAACCTTTCCCCTAAAAAGGATCACGAAAATATATTTATTAACATACGCATATAATTCGATTCTTGCTTCTGTGCATTTGTTTTGTATCTAAATAAAAAGAAATATCATAATCAAGCTTATATAACACTGAACATGAGCCGGCATAAGTGCACTTAAGCTACTCGGAGCGTTGAGCTTGATTCCACTTCGTTCGTGAGCTAGTAAAGTAATATCTCTGCAAAATCAAAACGTAACGGAAAGAAACGAGAACTAGAGATGTAATACATTGGAATCGAACCAGAACTGGGAAAAAAGAAAATTATATAAAAGTACAAAATATAAAGCTGCTGTGGTTCTAGTATGGAGGGTTAAATTGATAAATAAATGTTAATTAAACTCCATATTATATGCGCAGTAATTCTTTGTTACGCATTCTTATCAGTGGTCGAATTAATTTATCAATCTGCCACAATATAAAAATCATCTTGTGGTCAATAGTAGGGCTGGGCAATTGATCGATTAACCTACCGATTAATCGATTAATGCTTTAATCGCGATTAATTTGTTTAACCGGTTAATCGGTAAAATTTTGACGAACCAAAATTAAATAAAAATGAAATGCTTTCACTATGCAGACATGGACGAGCACACCTATATGAAGTGAAAAATTTAGGTGAAGTATTAACTTAAGGTAAACTGTAAGGGGGAGATTTGTAACTTCAGACATGTGCAGAAGGTTACACATGTCCCAGCGACTTCAACGCCGTGCGAGTGTCCGTTTAGCGCAGCAGAGACTACTGTGAGCAATCAAAGGAGGTCGCCCTTCTCGGAGAATATCAACGAACATTTTTGCCTCATGGAGCTGAAGTAATAATGTGTGAGTGTGAGTGTTTTTTAACTGTTCTCAACTGTATATTGAAGCTGATTCATAATTAAAATTATTGCGTCGTTTAACACATATTCAGCAAAAAAAATATAGATGCAATTTTTATTTTTAATCAATATTATTATGCATGGAAATGAACGAGACCGATTAATCGATTAATTAATCGATTAAAGGGTGGCGATTAATCGGGTTAAAATTTTTAATCGACGCCCAGCACTAAATAGTCCCTTTTTCATATTACACTGTGATTTAAATCAAATAAATCTGAGTTTCTAATATTCTTTAATCATGATTGATATAAATCTTTTGTTAGGGGGGGGGGCAGAATCATTTAATTATTGCAATGCTGCACGCACGAAAAAGAACGTATTCTAACTTTTCAAAATATTACTCCGTAGGACGACCTATCAAAACCACATTTGTTATTTTTTGTTTAAAGGGTTGCTTATAACATACCGCCATTTCAAACTAAAAATTTTTTCACGCGCGCGGCGCAGCACAATTTCATTGCCATTACGTAGCGCCCTAAATACCGCTGACCTCGCAACGAGGCGGCGCTCACTTCGCGCTAGATCATTGCACTGTTCCGATACAACGTCAAGTTATGTACAACTGAGCGCTGCTCTATAGAGGCGCTCATAATGTTGATTTCGAGGAAGCTGTATACAGGGTGTCCCAAAAACAATTTACAGGGCCTTTTCTTTATCCGCAAACAAAACTAAGTATCGCCGAACGCTCATTTTCCGCCCAAACGTAGCGGTAGAGAGGCCCTAACCAGATGCCAAAGTTTCAACGCGAAGCGATGCCTTATTCAAAAATTTTGAGCGATTTCCTAAAAACTTTAATGGGGAAATGGCGGCCGATGGAGCTCTCGAAAGCATAGAGTTCTATGGCGCCAGAAACCGAAAAAGAGGCAAAAATGGGCTCTATTGTCCGATCAAAAATGTAAGAAAATCATATATATTTTTTAGTAAGGTATCAATTCCGGCTGAACCTTTGGCATCTGGTTCTGACCTCTAGCGTTACCCCTGGGCGGAAAATGGGCGTTCGGCAATGCGTACCTAAGCTGCACACATTTGGCCAATCATTGGCAAATGGCTGGAAATTGTCCTTTGGTCAGTGGCCAGGCAGTTGCCAGCCATTAGCTGATGGCTGGCCTTTCTCTGGCCGTCAGCTATCGGCCAAGCATTGGCCGATGAATGGCCACTCTTTGGCCATTGGCCGAGAAACCCTCGCCATCCACAGGCCACACTCTTAGAAAAAAAGGTATCGATAGTCCTCCCTAAGGAGAGGAACGGTCTTGTAACCTATGTTCCTTTAGAAAGGGAGAAAATTTAGTCCCTGAACCAGGGGAGCAAAATTCCTCCATCGCCTGCTCAATAAGGCTTAACGGGGACGCTACATCTCTTGTACGGGACGAGAGGAGCAGCAAATAAAAGCGTAACACGAGCTTTCCGCGAACTGTCTTTATTTCCGAAGCCAGATTCCCCCCGCAGGTACAGAAACTTTCGTTTCAAAGGCAGTTACTCAGTCTTCTCGTCGTCAGCGCTGGGATGTTAAGCGAAGACAACCAATACCCAGTCACTTCGCGCACTTTACGTCTTACCTTTGCTGTTCATCGAGTAAAAATCCTTCGTCAACCGCACATCACGGAGGAGTGGTAAACCAATCCGCGAAACCAAAAGCCGCTCTCAAAAGAACAAACTCGAAGCCGCTGTTTATCGCGTCGCGTGAAAGAAGGTTAAATCATTTGCAACCAGATGGCAGGGTCAAGCAGAGTAATTGTAAATAGCTAGGCTAGGCGGCGCTAAGTACCCCCCAATTCGTATTAAAAAAATATTTTTATCCTCACGCCACCATTGTGCTTCGGGATCTTCGGGAACCTCTATTATATACAGATCTATAGTTGGTGACAGGTCAAGAACGAAGTAGAAGCTCCTCCGACCCCTTTCCACAGTAGTAGAAGGAACGGTGGAGAGGAGGTCGCCTCCTCTCCCGCGTCCGCTCTACTATAGTGGAAAGACGTGAGGAAACTCCACTGTTCTTCACCTGTCGCCGACTATAGACACAGTACGCATACAAGCATCAGTTATACTCCATCTCATCCTACGATGGACTAAAGGCCAAAGCAATGGGCCGCCAGGTCCAATCACGTTCCACGCTAAACTAGAACACGCTTAGCATTGGTTAGGTTTGGACGAATAAGGCTCCAGAATAAAAAAACGCTGCGTCATTTTTATAGCTTCGACACTGCAAAGAGCCAATAATCCGTGGCTTTCTTTGCAATGTAAAATTGTTGAGTCACTCATTGCTCTATCCGAACCACTGTCGGCCCATTCCCATCAGTGATTCGAGACGCGGGAACAGATACGTGCTTCGAAGCGAAATACCACACAATGTCTAAGTGGCTCGTGATTGGATCTGGCGGTTCGTAGCTTCTGCCTTTAGTCCATCGTACGAGGTGAGACGAAGTATAAATATACATTGGACGCATAAACGTATATGGCACATGCAAATATCAATACAACGACACACTACCCCCGTCACCACACCGGAGCTCTGCGTTTCAGTACTTTATACTGGTCGTTTTGAACGTACGGAATTTCTCGGTGACTGCCTAAGCAATAAAAAATATTCCCAGCATCTTGATTTTTTCCCCGCAATCTCATACCGCCAAGAGTATTTTGAATAGCTCAGGATATGAATCTCGTAATAAAAATAAAACGCTCTATCATGTTTCAATTAGTTGAAAGCCAGTAAATGAAGCCACTTCAATGGCGTTCCAAGCCATGAGTTTGTTTCCCGCACGGCATGTCGTAGCCAGTATTTATACTGTAGTGTTCGTTTTTCTATTTGTGCTGTATTTGTGCTGTTCGCACACGGCTGCAAATACCGCCTTGAATGAGTGCCTGTAGAACGGATACTCATTCAGCTGGAAGTGATGCTATAAGGGCAGAGAAATTGATTTTTGATCAACTTGAATGCAGTCAAAGCCGCGACTTGCGGCCGGTGTTAAGTGTACGGAGCTACCCCGTGGCGAGCTCGAAAAATTCTGGCGTTCATCCCAGCGCGCCACTTGGAGTGGCAGTTTCTCCAGGAACCGTAGTATATTTAAGCAACAAAATAGACGATGGCTTCTTTTAGTTTACTTACTATTCTTTTTAATGCTTAAATTCTACACCACACTGTAAGCATACGTACCTTCCGTCATAATTTCGTACTGTTCAGTCCTTTCCCCAGAGCGCAATCGCTCTCGGGGAGGAGACAACCGACAGTCACATTGCCCACTGTTCGATACGAGCTTACTGTTCAGACCAGCGTTCCAACATGACTATCCGTACGTAGATCGATTGCACCTAATCCCTGAAGTGGTCTTAAGCTCTTTAATGTGAAGCGGAATATCAACCTGCGACACCCTGCCCCCTCCGATCACGGCCAGACCAGCGGCATCAATTCCCGAAAGTTTACGTCATCTTATCTTGTTGTTACACCACTGATACGCGAACACACGGTCACATCGGCGATAATTCCAGTCTTCTGTTCAGAACGCACAACACAGCCATCACGATGGTGCTGCTATGTTGCTGACACGCAGAAATACAGAACCACGTTGATTTCCGGTTGGCACTCGGCATCGGTAAACAGAACCGAACTCAGCACGCAAGGCACCCAGGCAGCCCGCAGCAAAACCTCCCTGTCTTGGACGCAGTTCGTGCGATTTCCATAACGTCGAAAATGTCGACACATTTCCGTGTGGTTCCGCGTGCGTCCCGCAATCGGGAGACGGCCATCCTACTCAGTGTACGTAACGCTGCTGGCACTGCTCCGGAACTTCGCTGTTTCTAGCGGCTTCGTTTGCTTGTTTGACAAAATT
Source organism: Ixodes ricinus (assembly GCA_037355805.1). NCBI lineage: Eukaryota > Metazoa > Arthropoda > Arachnida > Ixodida > Ixodidae > Ixodes > Ixodes ricinus. Next base: position 21,527 of record JAZHYW010064369.1, read on the forward strand.
AGTGGTAAAAACGTCAATGCAAACGAAATCTTCTGCACGTTTGAACTAGAAGACGGAATGACATGCGGCCTTCACTGCCGCTGAAGCTCAATCAACTCGACAACATTTATTAAACAACGTGCACGACGTGCTCGATAAACGAAACCAAAAGAAGATGAGTCGGGAGGGCGAAAAGCTTTCTCCCGTCTGCCTGGAGAAGGACAAAAACGTCTCGTTCCTTTCTTCTTCTCGTGTCCGCTTGGGGACGCGTCAGTAGAAGGGAGGAAGACGCTCCGTTGCTACCTTTTTCCTTCATTTTTCTTAGAGTGCAATGCTTGGCCAAATTCCGTGCTGCTTAAGTAATTTATTTTTGAAAAAGAAATGTATATTTTTAGGGACATTTTGTATATATATGCAGCACTCTACAGTGGCCAGCTATACGAGCTATGCTCAGTTTCACCCCAAGTCCCTGCGCAGTCGAGGCCACAGTCCAGCTTTGCCAATTAAGCAGGGCCGAAAGTGCATCGTCATGGGTACTCGTCGTGTTCCCATTGTCCGCCATTCTCGGCTAAATCATTCACGCACAGCGAATGCGCACGATCATAGCCTCCTCTATACTCACAAAGCCTGGCAGCTCGACGACGGAGCCATAGAGTGCCCGGTCGCAGATTTGGAGCGCGAGGATATGGTAGCACAGAGCGTCAAGAACTATTTTCGGGGAACCTGGACGTCAGCGCACAGCTTTTGCAGCGGCGAGGATCCGAAACACACTTGTTCGCTTCGGAGAAGTGTGTTTCGGCGTCTCTCACCGCAGCGGAGAGCGCCACGCACGTGGCTTCCCTCTCATTCGCTGTCTGTCGCTCCACCTTTTTCAATTTCGGCGGCCGCTTCTCGTGGTGATCTGCCAGGCTTTGTCATTATTTAGGAGACCGTGACATGACGCCGCTATTCTGTCCATGATTGGTGTACCATGACAATGCACTTCTATCGTCACTTGTTTGAGCTCTGCCGGATCGCAGCGTCGGCTTCGGTCGTGCCTGCACTCTAAGAAAAATATGGTATCAAAGGACTAACGGGAGCATTTGGTCCTCTGAACTCCCATTTGCTCCCCGAAGAGACCATCTGGTTCAAGCTAGGTACCGTGCGCAAATGCTGAGGACTGACTGCACTCGACCGGGACTAACCGAAAGGTGCGCGGGAGCAAAAGCAGCCGATGGAGCAAAAGCGCTGGAGCAAAAGCAGCGAAAGGCGCGCGGGAGCAAGAACGCGAGAGCAAAAGACGCGCGGACAAGATGGCGGCGTCTGCTGCATCGCCGATGGCCAGCGTTAGCGACGCACTTACTGTTTTCTCCGAACGCAGGGGAGGTATCCACAGACAATCCTAGCATCGAAAATTGCAGGAGGGGGCATGTTTAAGGGTTGAAGCTGACTTTATAACGATCTGCCTCTGTTCCAGCACGTCGTGGAAGCCGGCGCTGACTCAAGCACCGCCACTGTTGATGCACTGCCATGCGGCTTTTGACCATTGTCCTGGCGTCCTTACCCTTTGCATTCTTTTTAACGTGCTTTGAAAGCGTTTATATTTTCTTTTGGTTTAATTGGGATAACAATAGCCACGTAGAACGTGATAAAAACGTTTCCAAAGACAAGAAAGATTCATTATGTATTCTCTTCTTTTTGTATTCTTTACAATCTATGTGTTGTTGTTGTTGCTGTTGTTGTTTTCGGAAGAGGCAATATGGTTGCCACGGAGACGCGCATGCGCAAAGTAGGGCAGTCTATGCGGGAAGCGAGAATATGGCTGCTGGGAGCCTATCGGGACACGGTTTTATGGACTGTCACAAATAATTACTGTGTGTACCGTTACTTCTTGGTAAGAGATACACTCCTTGAACAGTTTAGCAACAATATTGGAAATCAATATTGGTGCGAACACGGCACCATATTTGTAACATCGTTCACGGCTTAGATGGCCACTGACAAAACGACACCTTTCATATGATCAGTACTAAAGGCGCATGGGCAGGCTTTGGGGTGGCGATTGAAATAGCGTGTCGTCGTGTGTCTATTGTGCGTGTGTGCTCTGTGTGTGTCATCTGTGTTCTAATTCCTTGTCTATGTTAAAATGTGTAATACGTGTGCAAATGTGAAGTAAGCGTTGTTCATATGTGAATGAAATGAGCGTGCAAAAGATCCACACCAGAGATACCATATTTTTTATGAATTTTAAATTTTACGTTGACTAGCGCCACCTTGGTGTGTAAGAACGCAACAATTAATCCCAGTGGCCTAAATGGAAAGGTGCAAATTTTTGTCTTGGGTGTTCAACTTTGAGGGACCAACGGTAGGGTAGCAAGGTTTGCTCCCGTTCCTGTTGCTCCACTAGGGGACCAATGGTTGTGTCAGCGCATTTGCTCCCTTGAGGGACCAAGTCACGCTCCTTTTTCTTAGAGTGTGATACGAAACTGAACATCGATTGTGCATGCGGCCACCAGACAGTATAGACCAACTCAACTCACAGCCGTCAGGCCTCTGCGGTGGCGCTGCTGTCAGATCTGTGCAAGCGAGCCGATTCACTCGTCCCGAATTTGCTTTCTGCGCAAGCGCAGTGCCTCCACCTGGTGCTTGCAAAGCGGGCTTATTCCTAAACATCGTGTCGGTGTATAGACCACACGGTGAGTTGGCTACCGTACGTACGTCGTGTTTTGCCAAAGTATCGTGCGCAGGAAGCGAAAATACTTGAACACCTCCACTGCCGTTCTGACGCTTCGCTTGCTGCCGGCTAAGACTGCGTCGTTCGTACTGCCCTGTTGCCGTTTTCGTATTATAGGTGATGTTGCTGGCCACTCACTGTACGTGCGGAAGGGCCCCAGATACTGTGCCACTCTTTATCTAGAGCAGCTATCGATATATTTCTATACACGATAGCGACGGCGAGTTTGTGATCGGCCATGTGGCAGATTCCCTCTTTCAGCTATGCAATGTGTATAAAGTAATTATCAACGTGCTTTGCATTAAAAGAAGAAATATAAGTGAGTTTCGAATAAACGGCTCCCAAATCGTGGTAGCGAATAAGTCGCCATCGCGAAATTTCGCCCCCTCCGTTTGGTGCTTCGTTGTGGTGTCTCATAGATGTGCGCTTTGTACGTGACACCTCACTCGTAATTTTGGAAATAAATTTTAATTTCTCACAAAGAAAACTTCGATTTACGAACCTTTACTTTCCATGTTTGCTAATAGCTCTACTTCATTGTAATACACACACTAATTGAACCATCGCAAAAGAACGTGTTTGTACTGTATATGTTGCTTCTGCGAGTCTCATACCATACTACATAAAAATGAATAAAATATACTTTTACTTAAAATAGAGTGCAACATGCGCCCTCCAGGGGACTGGTGGGTGCTTAAAAAATTCGCGTTTTCCGGGATTTAATCCCGGTAGCTCTCCAAGACCAGCGCAGCACTCCAACAACTGAGCTCACCAGAACCTAGCAATCAGTTGAGCAAACATGCGCTAAAAGTTGCCATTTTTCCCAATTCTTTCTACCACGAGGGTAAAATCAGCAGAAACATGATTACAAAAAATGAATTAAAGAAGGTTCCCAATCTGAAGATTTAGATTATAACTTGATTTGGCGTGACTTTTCTTCAACTTTAAGACTTTTCCTAATCCAGTATGTATAATACTACTCAACACACATTACTAAGTTTAATGACACCAAAAATGTGCCATTTATTCACTGTGTTTGGTGACAAACGCATGTGCAATCAGCTGTCCAGAACTTGTCGGCCTTGTTCTTCCAGCTGTGGAGTTTCCGCTGTATCCCGTACTCCGACCCGCCATCGTCCGCTTCGCTGAAGTCCCTCAAATGTCGGTCCCTCCTGGCAGCTACAAATGATTTGGACTCCTTTTCTTGCTCTTCGCTTTCTGGGGCATATCTTGCACGTTCCTAACTCTCCGTGGTTGTCCAAGGTGTTGCCCATTTCGTGATTCGATGATTGCACGATATCTGTGCCGGACGCGTCAATACGGTTAGGTTAAAGAGATCAGGGACGGAATATGATAGCACACCCCAGCTCGGGGCACGTAGATTGAAAACGTTAGCTGCATAATCCACGGAGCGCTGGGTTCAACCCCCATCCATTCCCCTTTTGATCTGGAAGAGCTTCGGAGCGGCGTGCGCTCGTGTATCACTACTGCGTGATGCACGTTAAGAACCCAATACGAGCAGTCGTACTGCACTGGTAAAGTGATCATCTACCGCTTCAAGCAGTGTCAACACACCTCAAAGGCTTAGTTACCTCACCTTGTTTAAGCACAAACGACTACATTTATTTGTACATACCTAGATGACTTGAAGTGATAGAGGTAAGAAATTGATGTTAATCCGATAAACGATAATAGCGTAATTTATTGACTTGTGCAATTTTACAAAATTATTGTAGTTTAAAAGTATAGCTTACATTTAAATTCTAAGTTTATAAGTAACATATGTGAAATAAAAATTTGACATCAACGACAATAAATGCATTTCTCATAGCTCAGACCAATGGAATATTTTGGGGTAAAAAATTAAGATAAAAAACAAAACAAAAAAATAAACGACGGACTGGGTGAGTGAAGACACAGGCAGCGTTCTGTCTGCGTCTTCCTTCATCAGTCCGTAGAATTTTTGCGCTGTTTTTTGTATTTTAAGTATGTCGTACCAACTCGGCCAAGTCTCAACCTTAGCCACATTTATGTCAAAACAATAATGAGAATGCACTGTTGACATTGGAAGGAGGCTCGTGAGGTGTTGCAATAAAACGTGCTTGGACGCGATAAACGATGTTCTCCTCACTCTCCACCTCCCCCAAATAAATATAGTAGTCATAATTTCGAAAATGTGACCTACCTTGTGAGGGATCACTGTCAGCCCCTATATATTTTGACTGAACTCTGGAAAAGAAAACAGAAAGAGTTATATTTTAAAGACATTTTACACTTTTACAGAGTTCTCCTGAAAACTATTTAGGGGTTTTGTTTGGCAGCCATTGTCACCATAAGTAATAAGAATAGTTAACAACGCAATTTATAGATGGCGCCATCTGCATCCTTAAAGTGAGGTCGGCTTCCATGCGAAGTCGTAATCGCTTAGAAATATTAGTTACAACCACCTAAAGACTGAAGTTTTAAGTAGATTGCTTTCGTCCGCTTCGACTGAAGCACCGTGACATTCGACTAAACTCTTTAGTAGATCCTTAGACCTTTTCGTTCATGTTGTAAATTTTGCTCGAATCTTCATCCGGCTTTTAGCAATGAGGTAGTCTTCCGTTTGTCTCAAATAGAGTTGTATTAACGTGCTGAAAATAATAGTTGTGCGGTTTCATTACTTCTTAGATGCGGACAGCAGATGTCAAATTTTAATAAAATATACAATATAAAGGGTTCGCATTGGTGTTGACAATATGATTAAACAATCATTTTCCAAACAACCTTTGTTGTACATTTATCAAGTACAATGAAAAGCACGTTTGTACATCGTGCACTCTCGAATCATCAAATCAAACATACTAGTGAAAGGCAACCAGTACAAGCTTATCACGTTCCAACCAATATTCCACTCACAGCTTAAAATTGTCCGTATAAACAGTCACAATATCATCGATACGAGTGTGTAATTACTATGCACTGCTTTACATACACACAAGAAGCGATGTTTTAATAGAATAAAACGGATTACTGCAGCTTTGATTCCTTTCTATGTTTGCTTTTAGTAAGCACCATGATATGGCTTTTTGATTGACATTTTAACAAAATATTGCCTTTGACAATGCTCTTCCTTAACTGTTACATATTATTGATGCAACTACGATTACATAAAGAATTAAAAAAAGTGAAAGCCGTTTACAACTCCTGTAACACCGAATTAGAGCGCAGCTCTTGAGGAGGAGGAGGGAAGGGTACGGGGAGGGGAGGTCAAGTGACCTCCGGGGGGAAGGGGGCACATGGCCTCGGGGGGTCGCGATGACGATGACGATGCCGATGACATCATCAGTGACGTCACTGATGACGTCATCAGTGATGATGACGAGGACGATGCGGATGCCAATGACGTCATCAGTGACGCCACTGATGACGTAATCATTGACGTCATTGATGACGTCATCGGCATCCGCATCGTCATCATCACTGATGACATAATCAGTGACGTTACTAATGACGTCATCGGCATCCGCATCGTCATCATAACTCATGACGTCATCAGTGACGTCACTGATGACGTCATCGGCATCCGCATCGTCATCGTCATCATCACTGGTGACGTTATCAGTGACGTCATCGGCATTCGCATCTTCATCGTCATCATCACTGATGACGTCATCAGTGACGTCACGCATCCCATAATGAACCGCGCGGTTACGCCGACAACGACGCCGACGGCGACGCCAACGCCAACGACGCCGACGGCGACGCCGACGCCGCTCAAGCCGGAAACGGGCTCCTAAGAGCTGCGCTCTAAAACTTGTATTACACACCATTGAATTTGAAATGACAGTAAGAGATATAGCACACCACACTCCTGGTATTTAAAACTAAAACTCCGCACCGCACGTTTTTGCCCAAGCTCCAGTTCGCTACAATATCTCTTGATATCTATTTGCGTTCTACATGACGCAGCTCTCTTTGTGTGGTACCCTGCAAAATGTTTAAATGACTATCCTACTTGAAACAACGGTATCACCTTTGAATTGAACTTTTATGTTTCGCGAGCTCTCCATCACATTAAGCCGGCACTTTCGATGCCTTAATGATTACACATGCTAGCTAGTTGGGGTAGTAACATAATTTGTTTTGTACAAACTTTTTACACTGTTGCGTTTCTTATAATTTAAAATAAATATACTTCCATTAAAATAAACGGAAGAGTCACAAAAATCTGCGCTCCATTATATATTTTTTTAAATTCTTCTTGCCTCTGTACAGAGCGACGATAAGCACTTTGTTACATAGACTTGTCTTTAAAAAAACTGCATGTTCTAAACAAATCAGACCAAAGACGCAGGCGAGCTGGTAAAGTATAATATTAGAAAAACACAAAACAATAAGCAAAATGAACAAGAACAACACAGTCTCAGATTGTTCCTCCTTGTATCTGTGGTTTTCTACTATGCACGTTCTAAGGTGGCATGAAATAAATTGGGCGAGGATGAAGACTCACGTGTTCACACAACCTGAAAATACCAATAAAAATGTAGAATTAGGGCATTTTGGAAATTATATATATTTCATTGAAGACGGCAGTTATATCTTCAATAAAATCATTATACAATGATTTCTCGTCGATTTCCGGTACAATGCACATGGTGTTCATGGTAATAAAAAGCGTTCGCTCGTAATAATAGAGGTTGTAACGTTATAGCAAAGTTTAATCAATGTGCCAGATATACAATATGTGATAAAGCAATTATTACATTATTCCAACACAATAAGGTTGAAGATATATTTTAAGCGCGATGCTTGTTTTACCATACTATTAGTACAAACTGGAGTTGTGGTGATATTTAAGTGAACCATATATGTGCAATTCCACGTTTTTGAACAAAGCCCGGAAACTAATCACTCTGATAAATGTTTCGTTACTTCCAATTTATCCGAAAGGATTTATACTGAGATTGTGGTGAAAATGCAAATCGTGAAATTTCACATTAATCTTCACAGACCAACAACTTGGTTGTCTTGGGCACTATATATTCTTGGTGAACTGACAATAGGGTTGTTTATAAGCGACATTTGTTTTTGGGAATGGTCAACCTTGGTGTACATCGTACACCAAGGTAGACCATTGTCAATTACGGCGGCTGCCATTGTATGCAATAGTGCGAAGAGGTAAAGCAGTGTAGAAATTATACTCTATTGCTGTGGCCTCTTAGATGTAGAAAGAAGCAGTTGTCTTGAAAATCTCCAAGCCACATTCTACATTTCATCCTTTCTGTCCACCGTTGAAATTGCTCTTAGTGTCTTTTGAGGTTTTTGTATACAGATATTTTTGTTTTACTATACATATACTGTATTTCAAGTGGAAGGTGACTTGCAATCTCACCTGATATAATGTTAGAGGTGAAATTAAGTGAAAGCACCTATGTATGACACCTAATCCTTCATAAGGTACAAAGTTTTCAATTTGAACTTGCGTGTTTTCGGGTACTTTTCAATTCTCGTCGCAAACTTGCTGTCCAGATGAGCTCAAAATACCATCATCCGTGCTTCTCGTTATCAGTTCTGTCTTCTGATAGATGTTGTATTCTACAAATGCAACCATCTAGTTATAGTTCAAGCGCTCGGTATGAAACATATAGCTGTAATTGCTTTTAATACATTATCTCTCCTTGAGCAGCTGTCGTTGCTTTTAATACAGTATCTTTCTCTCTAGCAACCTAATCAGATCGACAGTCAAGCAGTCCGGGATGTAAGAAAACGCACACGATGTACGTTATTCATTGTTGTAGCATATTCTAACTCGATGCACTCTTCAAAACAATATCCGTGTACTTCCACGCTTGTTTATGTGTGCATTACATGTTTTACTACTTGGAGCCTGTAATATGTAGTGATTGAAAGGAATAGTTAATGAAAATTTCAATAGGTGAACGGAGTAACATTTATGACAAAAACAACGAAGTTGAAATACAAAAATCTCAAAACATTAGAAAGAAGTTATCAGTACAATAATTTTAGTATCATATATATCCCTATATTTTCTTGTAATTAGAAGTACACATATTGTTACTTTTGACTGAGTTCTTTTACAAATGGCTTCGTTAATTTGTTGTCTTAGGTAATCAAAAGTTAACATAGAATGTGGTTAATATATATATTGGTTGTATTTTCTAACTCGCATATTAATTGGAAAAAAGAAAAAAAATATTGATGGAAATAGTGCGTTCCTAATGCACTTTTTTGATCTGATAAATAACAGATCATATATACAGGGTGCTTGATTTAAATTCGAACAGATCCTGAAATAAAAGGGTGTGAAAGTTAGGAAAATGCTGTCTGCACACTGCACAGTGTATTTATCACGTATGGCGAATATTAGATACGGCAGTATGTGTCATGGTAAGTTGGGTAATTCGCTCAACTCTGCAAATGAACTTCTTAAATATGATGTTTAGGGGTCATGTTAGAATTTCAGTATTGACCTGTATACCCATTACAAGCCAGACCAATTTAAAGAACCGGCGAATAGGTAATAGCTTTTTTAGGTATAAATTTAACAATATTTGCATTTCTTTGCCCGATTTAAAAATTTCGCTCCAAAAGAGTGCCACCAGCCTTTCCGGCAATGACCCGTTAAAGAGTGGCGTAGTTACTTCAATTATGTCATCATAAATTGGTGCAGTGTGGGAAGGGCTTGAGGCTCTCTTTTTGCGCGCAATGTTTAAATTATACGTGAAAATTAAAAAATAATTTATGAATATCCCTAAAACTATTACCTTTTTTGCAAATGCCTTAAATTGTTGTGGCTTCTTATAGAAATTTCAGCGGATACGGCTATTCCAAAATGCACCTAAAATTAATAACTTAACGGCCATTTATTTATTTTTATTTATTTTTATTTATTAACTACTGCAGACCACACATGGTCCAAGCAGGATGGGCAGGGTACAAACTCAAGAACCCGTACAAAACAAAACAACAAAACAAGAAATAAGGCATGCCAATGGGCAGAAAATATGAAAGAGGTGGTACGATACAGCAGAACAAGTAGCTAGCCAAGAAGCACAATACCGAAGCATGTAAGCACTAAATATAAAAATACCAAAAAGCTGAAATAACCGAACAAGGAAGAGAATTTCATTCTTAAATTGTACGAGGAAAAAACCAAAGTTTAACAGATTAGTGCGTGCAAAATATGATGTTAAGGAATGTTCATGATGGCGAATAGTTTGTCTTATAGAAAGCGGCTTTAAGTAGTAATCTGGATCCAAGGACAGTTTTCGTATAAAAGAAAGTGCAGAAACTTCAAACGGGCTATCCTTCGACGGTTTTGTAGACTTAACGGAGATGATAGTAAATTAGTGCAAGTTTGTAATTAAAACCATATGTTTATTTTCACTAATAAAAGAGCTAATTACCAAACTTAAGTTCATGATTTTACATATCGTGATAATTAGGCCAATATAATATGTCTCCCTTGGCGTATAACTCACCACCGCCGACTGCATTTGTGTATCTTTCAAGGCGTTTTGAAACATGTGCGTTAAGTCTACAAAGCCACCCTATATATTAAATTTTTTTTGCACTTTCCAGATATTTTGAAAATATTTCCAAACGGGGACTTGAATGTTACTCTGTCACTATATGACTGCTCTGTAAGAAAATGTCCCTATTGATGCAAACATGTTTTGGGGGAAGTTCAGACCGTTCACAACATCCTAGTGTTGTCTTGCGTGCGCTTACTAAGCTTGCCCTTGTTAATGGAGCTTCTCCGATTGCTGTTTGAACTGCGCTCAACTTTGTTGAATACCAAGCGAATGTTGTTTTTCTAAATTTGAGGCGCGATGCAAATTTCAAGTAGTTCATGTGCCTCACTTATCAACATTTGTTTTAGTGCTTATATCGTGCATATATGCAGATATAACGTTCCCGATTCAATGCGACTAGTACAAGTATGCCGTGGCTTATTTTTTATGCATACTGTAGAGTGTGTCGCAAAACAGCAACAGCAGGAGAGGCTCTGCGCATAAAAAACAAAACGCTGGTATCAATTCCTCATGTATTTAGGCATCCTGATCACTAGGCGAATATTTATTCTTGTGGTGCGCAATCTTCAACAATAAACAGTTTTGTCTTATGCTCCATCTTTGGGCATCAGCAGATAAAGTAAGTGTGTACACCAAGTTGTCTAGTGAGGCCATTTCTCAATGGGAATAAAAACGCAAGGCATGGCTTATATGCTCAAACTACATGCTTCGTTATTGGTGCTTTGGCACTCTTATAGTCTAATGAGGCACTGTGTTGCTTAGGTTGTCATTTATTATAAGAATAACGAAATTAAATATGGAGTTGATACATTCATACTTACATGCTGACGCTCCTAATAACAGGAGTATGAGGGGTTTGCTGGTTTGCATAATGGAAGTGCTCTAGCTGGAATATTAAGCATACATAATTGTTATTGCGATGTTTGTACTTATCACTCATTACATGTAGATTTGCAGCAATTATATACTCTCATTTAAGGCACCAAATACGTAATGAGGTTCGTGCGTAATAGTACAATGTGTCAACATTGAATATTCTAGCACTCAAAATAAAATAAATGAAGTTCGTGTTTAAACATAGGAGCTAATAATTTGTGTGTATATATGGTAGATCTTGAGACATATTTAAAGCTATTTATTTGCTTAGAGCAACAAATATAAGTTGCATTCTTGGATAACTGCCACCAGGTACTTAGTCATAGTGTCCTGTGTCACTGCTCTTACACTCTCGTGGAAAATGTCTGAATGCTGTGCTATCTTCTCTGTACCTGTGCAGTCAAGATAGTATAAACTATTTTTAACCTTCCTAAACAAAATGTGCACTATTTAGATTAGAGAGTTAGTTCAACAAAACAAGACTTCCAAATTAACAATTTAGAACGCAATTATGTTGTGTCATTTTTATATGCAATTGAACTTTTATAACTTTGGAAAGAAAGCATACTTGTGTTAAGAAAATAAGAGTATTCTGAGAATAATTAAACTCTTTTTGAGGAATATATATTCAAACTAGGTTTTAGTTGTGAACCTTTGAAAGGGAACCCGCATACATTTTAACTAACCATATCGTTTCTAATTGACCCCTGTAGAAGGTGTAATCTTATTTCCCAGAAATGTCTGTATGATTTGGTATACTAATACGGCAGACAGGAGCGACAAACGAAAATTCCTTTGCAAGAAAATATTCAACCAATTAATTAGCTTTAATATTTGTGAAAAATATTAAGCCTAGAAAAGGAATAGACTATACTTCGCCTCACCCTATTATTAACTACAACCAAAACTACGGTACGCCACGTCCAACTAGGATTCAGTCCGAAAGCACATGGTATATAGCTTGAACATGGTTATGATCGCATCTATATACCACAAGTTTTTCTTGCCCTGTGATTCGATGCCCTGGTCTGTAGTTTTGACTGCAATTTTTCGTACGGTGAAAACTCTATGTTTTTGAAGGTACATAGCATCAAGGCTTCTAGTATTCTTTTAGTCAGATTTGGTAACCATTACAAATTTCTAATGCCAAACAAATAATAGTTAATTTTATATTCATTAATATATATTTAATAAATATATTGCTTGGACATATTTTCTATGAGCAAGCTACTGCTTGAAGCCTTCATTTTGCATTTAGAGACGAAAGTTATCGTTTTAAAATTAGACAGCTTAATTCGTGATCCACATATCAATTGATTACTTCTCTATGTGCATTATAAAAATAAAAGCAAATTATTTAACAGGCCTGCAACATTAAAACTACCTCAACTTGCTCATTGTAACACTGAACAATCTAACTATAGTAACATAATTCTAACCACATTGGCAACAATAGTAACTTATATTATCTTAAACTTTCTAGAGCACTATGTTATTAAAATAGTTGTTATACTTGTCATGTCTTGTCAATTGGGCTGAAGATGCAACTATAAGCACATAAAACATTAGTTAGACATGTTACCGCAGCGTCAAAATATAAAATAAAAATAATGTCACCCTTACCTTATCGAGCAAAAGGCAAACACAACCGTAAATAATTTAAATAACTAAAACCAGGTGCTGCCTGAGTTACCTAGTAAATTTCTAAAACGACGAGACATACGTACATAGGTGTCCCCTATCTATTTTATATACGATAGTGCAGTTCTCAGCATAAGCGGTGCACATTAAATGCGTCATTTCTTGCGAAATAACGGAGAGACAGCACTGCGTTTTCCCTTGTGAATCTCGCATGGTGGTTTCAATGGAGCTTCGATACATTTAGGTCAACTCAAACAACTGTAACCTTTATGCAATGATAAGCAACTGATTACACCACTCCGCAAGAAGCGCTTTAGCTATTTGAGGAGAGAACACTTTTGTGTCATTTTGATAAGGTGTTAGGCACTTTAAGCTTCCAATACATAATGACGCCATCATGTTCCTCTACGGTTACTGACAACTTAAAAAACAACGCCAGGTACGGTTTATTGTCTTCAAGCTTGTTACCTCTAGGTAGGTTCTTCGGCACTCTTATTACCTCATGCCGTTCCCTCACTGGCTCAAAAAGCGATAACAGCATGCTCGGTATTTACTGGTGAATATGGTTGTGTTCTCCACGAAACTGTTGGCATTTTCCGCAGTAGCCGGGATACGACCGGATGATAGAGAGTTTTAGGGAACCGTTTTTGAACATCCGATATGGTACGTCAGGCCATCCGGTACAAGCTGCGCATGCGCTACCACAGAGGAGTCCCATATGCGCAGTCCGTACCGGAGGGCCTATCGTACCGTAGTGGATGTGCAAAAACAGTTCCCTAAAACTCTTGACTAACTTCAGATTCTTCACGGTACTTCCGTATCTAGACCCTGTACTGTGATACAGCAGAACCCTACAATGTCGAAAGCGGTTCAAGTTCAGCGTGCTCAAATATTCAGTCAGGATTCAGTTTTACGCATATAACTTGTAGTTTTATTGAACGCTCGTATGTCTCCCGCGAAATAATATCCAAAAATAATTATACACGAAGGAGGGAGTTTACCTAATTGTGCCCTGAATGTTTAATCCCGCATATTATTGCACTTTAACAGTCGGTGCACCGACAGTTAAAAGGAGCGCTTACGGATTTCTGTTATTTGTATCTCGACAGATACCTTTGTATGAGCTGTTCTAATCAATGGTTAAAAATTATCAGCTTCAAATTGTTGCTACGGCGGGTTTGAACATCACACCAAATTCATTTGATATTTTTGTTTTGTCTAGCTTTTTTTAAATTTGCAACTATTTACGGTTGTATATTTTTCCCAGATAGTTATACCATGATTCTATGCAAGAGTGGCTGGTGCTCATCACGTGAAACGCCGAGATATTTCTTGATTTTTTCCATGCAGCAAACCAGCTGTGAGTGATCAGTGTTCCACATGCCAACTTTAATGATACGGCATGATCTCTATGAAGTGGCTTGGTGCTCATCACGTGAAACGCCGAGATATTTCTTGATTTTTCCATGCAGCAAACCAGCTGATCACTATGCAAGTGGCTTGGTGCTCATCGCGTGAAAGCCGAGATATCTTTAGATTTTTTCTATGCAGCAAACCAGCTGTGAGTGATCAGTGTTCCACATGCTAACTTTTAAAGATAAAGGCTTTTCTCGCTTTCTTTTTTATGTGACTACAAAATAAATCCATGTAAGGAACGTTTCGCAGAACAGTTCACAGGAAATACGTTTTCAGGTGAGAGTAAACTATTGACCTCAATCAAACGTTATCAAAAGAGTTCCCTTAAGATGTTTGATGTAACTTATGTTCTTAGTATAAATGCAGTTGAATTCGTTTTATTTAAATTTTATATAACGTGACTTGCTAATTTTAGACTTCAAATATTCAGAAACTTCTCCTCGATACATTAATATACTACAACACAAAGGTATTTTAGTGTTTTACTTCTTACATGTTTATTTGTGTCCCTAATTCAAAGTATAATTACATATCTACTTCCGAAAAAAAAACATTTATCACATCAAGTTGTAAAGTTACGACGCATTTAAGTTTTGAATGACGCCATCCATGTTCCCATTATTTATACTCTAAAGTTTGCTATGCTCACTGATACCAAGAAAAAATTCACTACCGTATCGAAACTCCCAGACACTTCAATTTCCGCTAGAAATATTATTCCAATAAGTTCGGGAGTCAAGTATTTAGCAGACCGCCATAAAACAAAAGCTCTTTATGAAACCCGCAGTAGCACTTGAGAGACTCGGAAGGGATTGCCCTTTGGAGCACCTAAATTATTTGAGCTTCCGCATCGCGGTTGTACTGTTGCTCAAGTTGCCTACATTTCAGAATGGTTCCCGCGTGCTAACTAACCTACTAGATATTGTCGTGCCCGAATTTATAAATTGATGGGATCATAGCAAGCGACAGTGGAGATTGTGAGTATCATTTCTGTTTCCTGATAATACCATAGGCAGAAGGCGTGAGCTATCACTGTGCACCAATGTATTTGCATTTTTTGTAATATATTTGCATGGACAATTGCCAGGTGTCATTGCCCTTGCCAGGTGAGATATCTAGGAATATTTTATTGGTGTCACTGTGGCCATTTTATTTGATATTTTCGGCCTCCGTTTTCGTCACAAGTTAACTACTCAAAGTCTGAAGCGTACCTCGGAAGAAATGTCATTTCCCATTTTACGTGTTCCTAATCATGGCTGTTGGGTGTATTGGACGCGTGGTTAATGCGCGCAATTCCTCATTCCTCCCCTGTACGCACGACAGTGACTGCTTGCGAACACGTTAAACTTATTGCTTGGACCTCAGCTCAATATAAAATATATTCATGGTCAACAAAAAAATGCCCCTTCGTCTGGTCTATTAAATAAATACATAAATATACTCTTAAGAATAACTTTATTTAAAGTGATAAGGTTGAATATATATAATACACTAATAAAAAGCATTGCCCCTCATTGAGTCGCCGCGTGTGCTCATCTTCAGTTTTCATTTTCTTCTCTAAGTTTTCGTAACGTGATTAGTTATCTAAAACTGAGACTTTTTTCGGCCCTCTTAATTGTTATTGGAGTAAGCGAAACAATTAAGTTAAAAAGGCAGTTTTTTGAAAATAAATGCGAGAGCCAGACATAAAATCCGCCAATTGAGAGATCTTAATAAAAAAACGTCTTCAATTAACTGCAAAATTAATAAAGAAGCGTGAAAACTGGAGAGATAAACAAAATTACAAGGAGGATATAGTTAGCGGTATCACTGATTATGTTTCCGCAATATATCCAATAAAAAAATGCTCAGCGAAAATAGGTCACCTTCTCTTTTTGATACTATGCATGTATGTATGCACGAGTGTACTTTTATGCTTGGATCGAACATTTCACGAACTTAATGTGTCTTAGGATATATTAATTAAAAGCTAAGTTGTTTCAAGAAGCATTGCACACTAAAATTGCGAATTTAAATCCACGTATGCGTTTTCGCGTTCATGCGTTCTAACTCAGACCCATAATTTTCTCGGCTCATGTTAAACTGACTCGAATGTGTAGGCATGTTGAAATGTACTCACATCTCTAGCTCGCGGTATTTTCTTCTATTAACAACAATACCACCTAAGTAAGAAAAAGAAATTAAAAAACAAAAACGCGGCGTTCTTCGTGATCAGTCACTTTCTTTTCGTGACAGAACTTTCAAAGGACTATATTATAAATATTTCAGAAATAAAGAAACCAAAAAAAGCAGTATGTTTAATTTGAGAAATAATTGCAGGAACTACAAAGTTTATATGCAAATCGTTCGACAGAACCGAAAGCTAACATTATAAAAAATGAATATTTTACACAACGCGTTAGTGAAACATAACTTGGCCCAAGTTTGGCAATCCAAGGGACCTAAATTGGGCCTCAGGGGTTTTGCTACCATTCATTTTTAGGGCAAATGTATTTAACCTAGCTAGTATATAGCTTAAAAACTTTGGGGAATGCCAAAATTTGGCTTTCTTCTAATTCACCACAGCAGTGCCAAAGGAAAATACAGAAGCCAAAAATATGAAGTGACATCCGAGTAATCAAAGAGTGAAGCCTAACTCCTGTCAAAGGTGCCGGCTTATACCCCAATCAAAAATTATAATGATTTTTTCTAACTACAATATAAAATAGCTCTCTCGATAACTAAAACATCTACAAGAAAAAGAAATTTCAGTAAGTCTTTTATAATATAGTCGCGCTTAGTTTAGAGACAATTTTAGTTATTTGTTGCGGTTACTTAAGAGCCCGACTACAAGCATTGTTGACTTCGACCACGACTATTGAACGTAAAAATATCGCAAGAAGTTTTCCCGTCTTTTCTTTTTTAAATATCAGCAGCAACTAACACCCAAAAGTACGTCTCCCTGAGGGCCCTCAACTAACTTCACAGCAGAACCTGTGTATTTTTCAAAACAAAACTGTTTATTATAATCACAACATGCATAAATTACTACGCTTTTAGTGCAAAACTAGCTCTGATAATGAACTGTTGCCCTGTCATAAAGTATAGTTTTCACACTTTGTGCCGTCATGAAGCAGGAATTTTAACACGTACCGATGGTTTACAAAAGTAGACATCACCGACTCTTTAGAGTACGTTACAATACATGAGTAAATACAGTCCCAGACACTTAAAGAACATTCAGACCTTTTGAGAGAGCTTTTATTTTACTTGATGTATTCATTTTAGGAAAACCGTCCAGGCAGCAACTTAGTCGACGTGTATCCCATGACACCTGCAATAACTTGCTTGGCAATGTTCTTCACAGTGCTCGTGACCACTTTACGCTCGCCAGCCATAGGCGGCAGCTTCGTCGTAGAGTTCATGAAAGATGTTTTCTTTGGCAGCATCAGTCATCAGAGCTAATAGTTCAGAGTTTAGCAATTCAAGCTCCTCGCTTTCTTCTTCCGTTACGACGGTATAATTTCCCTGCAGCCACTGGCCGATTTTTTCAAAAGCTTTGCAAAAACTCTGCTTCTATCGGTATTCCTCGCCTAAGAAAAAAAGTTCCACAGTTGCACTTACGATTCATACTGCTACAATTAATTTGGAGAAAACCCGTACTCGTAGTTGGATTATTAATTTCCGATATATGCCCTATAAAATACACATAAATTGTACTGTACCAAAGAAGTAGTAGTTTTTTATTAGTTTTTTTACAACAGCGCTAATGTTGTACATCAATATTCTACCGTTCGGGTTCGAGATATCCTGAATAACAAAACGTGTCCAATGAAAATGACAGTCTATTTCTAATACTCAAGTATATCTGAGAATAAGAAATATATGAATGGGCTGAAATGTAACAACGAAACTAAGCAACTAAGGGCAAACATAATTAAATATACATATGCAGTCTAATACAATGCAAATCGACTATTTTTCTTATGACCTTATGAGAAAAATTTGAATTTTCTAATTGTTTTAAAACTATATTGACCCTTGTTACATTGATCTAAATCTGAAAGTGCTGAAAAATAGTGCCCCAGTTATGTCTCTGTTGACTACATTTTGTATTCAGCTGAATAACAGCGTAATCACTAAGAAATGTATTTTTTATAATCTATGTGTATGTCATTAGGCGATAGACACATTTTTAGAATAATAGCTAAGTAGTTTCATAGCTTCATCGGCTACACCTCGTGCGACGGGGTTGTCTGCTTTCTCGCTAAGATAAAAAAATTATTTTGGTCCTGGCTTCTCATGATGACATCTGAGTTAAAACATAAATGTATACTGGAATCAAAGAATGTACTTACAAAGGCACGCCGTCTGCAGAGCACAAAAATAAAAACAGGCAATCAGTAACTTAAGTCGTTAATATCATCGTTGCCTCAACTTCTGCCCCAACAAAACCTTTCTATGTTGTTTTTTTTTTGGTGGGACATATATAAGAAAAATTTATAGTTTAATAGTAAAAAGTAAAATAAAGACTTTTGAATTAGCTAATTACTTTGACATAAATAATATAATTTGATCTTGCGTTGAAAATTGCGTTCAAAAGTTGGTTCAAACTAAGCGTTTAAAACACACTATTCTTACAAGTATTGTCTGCAAAAGTCCAGCATTTTAAAGAGCTCATAATGTAGATTTTGTTTCTTCAAGGTACCTTCGCAAGAACTCGCACATACCAGTTTGAAACACCTTGAGAACGAAATAACCGCACGCTACTGAGCTTATTTGAGCTAGAAAAAAAGAACCAACTACGTTTCTCAAGAAACAGCACATCTCAAGATAAGATCCTGTTTGCCTACGTTATAACTCGATATCCTACAATATTTATGTTGATGCTCCCATGTTCACTTGAGCATACCACGTTTAGGTCATGAATTATTGATTGTGCAAACTACATGCAAATAATGCAAATGGAATTGAAATTTTATAAAAATGTATTATGCACATATATTTGCTGCAAAGCCAGGGCCAGCAGAAGATAGAGCTCAATTTTCAAAATACTGTGTCGCCAAGGAAAATATTCGAAATTAAATCGAGTTTCTGCCAATAAAAATAAAACCAAAAATTTGAGTTGTGGTGCCTTACTTCTTCGACATCATAGCAAGCCTCATTTATTTTCTCGTATTTCTTTCAAAATAATTATTTAAGGTTCATAAAGATTTAAAACATGCGATTTCTATTGATTTTTGTGGCTAAAGATTGTCTCCTTCGAAGCAATTATGATCATTCAGAAACTCAAAAACCTCTTTGAAATATTTTTCATAATAGTACATTGTTTTTACAGAACACCCTTGCAGCAGACTTAATATGCTATGTATTTATACGTTATTTCAATTAATTATACACAAAGCTAACAAAATTGTTAATAATATTTAAACAAACACAATAATATTGATATAGTGACAAAAATGGCGGTTCTAAGAGACTGCTTAAAGTCAGCCTTAGAAAACGTGCTCATTGCCCGCGTTGCCTTTCATTTTATACAAAATTGTTAGTCCGGAAAAGAACAGATTAATAAGTTTCATTAAATTGATATGTTATCGTAGACATAATATCGCGTGTCCAGCTTCCAATGCCTTTATTACCTAGGGTACGCGTGATAAATGTAACTTTTAGGCATGAGGTACGAAACATCCTGCTGTTCCTAAGCTTAGAAAAACACATGCCTTACAAATGCCTATTTCTGTGCATCTTTACAAGTACACAAAATATGTTTAAGTTTACTCTCGTAACTAGATAATGTTTTATATTACATTCCTTCAGTGCTTGTATAAATGTGAAAACTCCCCAAATTATTTTTAGATTGTCGTTTCAGATTATGCTGGTTACGTGACTCATAGATGGCTCTCTAGGAGTTTGTAAGAAAAAAGGAAAATGTCTACACTTGCGAATTTTGCACTGGTGAGACTTTTTTCAGTTTATGGCATAAGGACAACTTTTAGATGATTGCAAGTATAAGCCTCGTCTCCACAATTCGCATGCTATGCGGCGAAAATTATAAACTCTCAAGTCACTTAAGTATTTCTATTACTTAATTTATAATGCAATCACCGTAGCCGAGAAGAATGTTTCTATAGTCACTTATATCTTAAGAAACTCAAGGCTCTTTAGGAATCATGAAACATGTTCATGAAGCATCTTATATCACACTGCAGCAAATGATACTGAGGTATTTGCTGATAAGAACGCTGAGGAGCGAACCTCAAGGCAAAACGCGCGAACAGATTAACCCACGTCCCACATTTCTTAAGCGATCAGTGACAGTAGCCTTGTTATTCACTGAACAAAGAATTTAAATGCTGCTTCACTACCCGCAAAATACACTTACAGTCAGCTTTTTTGTTTTATTCAATCAAATTATTTTCACGCCGTCAAATCGTTTAAGGAAACGAATCTGCCGTCCCTCCATCTCAAAGTTAGCCAATGGCACCGCCAACGGCACCGGCAACTTTGTTGATCACGACGGCCTGAGCGACCTTCTTGAAAGCTCCGGTGATCCTCTTCCTCCATTTGCCCCATCCATAAGCGACAGCTTCGTCATCGCTTTCGTCATCGTCATCGCCGCCAGTTCCTTCAGACGGGCATTCAGCGTTTCGAGCTCTTCGCGCTCTTCTTCGGTCTCTGCTGCGTATCTTCCCTGTAGCCACTGGCCGACTTTCTCGAGTGCTCTGCCCACGTCCTGCTCCCAGAGGTATTCGTCACCTGAACGTCAAGGAGGAGCACGAACGCAAATAGTACGTTCTATTTCCGATCCTCAATAAGGCATGATTGTGCATTATAATCACCAACAGCCTAAGAAGCAGAGTTTTATTATTATTACGTATTATTATTCTTATGTTTACGCTACTTGCTTCGTAATTTGTCTTCCGTCCTTCTTACCTGCCCTTTGCGGAATTTTCTGGCTGCGGAACATTAATTAAATGTTCTGGACTCGCCATTCTCTGCATTTTTTAAGCTATCACGTACTGCAACATAACCATTGTAACTGTTCAATATTCCGCCAAAAGCCTTTATTTAAATTCAGTGTAATGACCAGTCTAAAAATCCTTTGCCGCAACATGCAAAAATATTTGTATTGAACAAATCGCCACGTAAAGCAGAAACAAGTAATTTCGGTTGCAGCACTAATCTCGACTTGCAAATGAAACAAAAGCATCTACAGACATAGAAAGTCGGTTCTTGATTGAGATTTGCTGTTTTATAATAAATTACATATAAATTTATAACTCCAATCACTGCCTTAAAAATAATCATTTTAGGGTTATATTTATCACCTAATATAAAAGTGTTTGCCTCGTTAGCCGGTCACAACTATATCAGCGAACACGCTATATAGCGTGATATAACTCCTGTAATATCTATAGTAATACCTATAATATTTATAATACCTCTAATATACAGAACAAAAATGTTATTCAGCGGATATCTAAACAATTTGTTCTTCTTTTTATTTGCTTGCTTTTTAATTACACATATAGTCCTCAAACTTGGTTCGATTTTAAGTTTCATTATTGTAAGAAATGCAATAATGACACAAGCATTCAAGCAATGCACTATTCTTGTTCACGACTTCCATACAAAATAGGGCTACAGAATGTTTGATGTTTTATAAATAAAAAAATAAACAAGAAAATAACAAAACCGTATGTTGTTAATTAGTTCCGTTTAAAATCAACATTGAAGCATTATACGCCTTACAAATATGAAAATTTTAATTTTTATCACTGCTGCCCCTTTTGAGTGAACGATTTAATTTTCCTTGCAAACATACCGTAATAGACCAAGCTCAAAAAGATCAGATTATTTAGCTTAAATTTAGATATAAAACAAGTTGTGTACTGCATATTTTTTATTTAAATTAAAGTAACTAACAACACCTCGACCGAGTCATAACTTTAATGATTCATTCTAGTACTAGAACGTAAAACAGATCAAAAGAATTACGTATATACCGAAAGTTTCTTTTTAAGCTTAGCAGACTTCTTTCAAAAACTGAAAGCTACAATAATTCGGCTTGTGGAGGTGCGTTTTACGGTCAGAGGGACATAATACGCAGGGCTAATCGTCACGATAATTCTAATATCAAACTAAAGTTTGTTAATTAACTTTTTAATTATTCAAAATCAATCATATTCTGCAAACTGTAAATTTCCTGAGCGTCATCGAGAATCGCTAAATGAGTATATTTGAATAGACTGAGCGCGTGAGATGCACAGCAGTGGGATCAAGTTACCATTCGTGCAAGGGGCACAAGGCTAGGGTTATGATAAGAGACGGAAAAACCGCGCAGTCGCGTTATCGCACTGGTAGCCTTGCTCCTGCTCCACGAGTGGTAAGAGTAGCGCTCCACTAGGCTTTCCACCTGCTCCGAGTCTTTCCAATATTGATTGATTTAGTGGTTTTTGATGATAGTCAGCAAGGTCCTAATTAAACCATGTGTATACTTTTAATATTTAGACGGAAATTACAACATTTTAGTTAATTAGCCGACTGATTGTTACAATTAACCTCTATACTGGCCCCCGGCCGTATAACTCGCCTGCGCAAACAGAATAAAGAATAAAATAATCCCGTACCTATAAGAATGTCTGTTAAGCATAACAGACTTGCGCGAAAACTGAAAGCTACAATAATGCGGTTTGTGCAGCTTAGTTTCGCAATCCGTGGGACGCAATATAAGGGGCTAAGCGTCACGATAATTCGATAGCGAAAACAATTTTTTAAATTAACCTTTTAGCTAGTGAAAACCAATCATATGCTGCCAATTATAAATTTCCTGCGTGTCATCAAGTATCACTAATTAAGTATATTTAGATTGACTTGTGTGCGTAAGAAGCTCAGTGGTGTGATAAAGTTACCATTCCTGCAAGGGGAACAAGGTTGGGGCAATGACAAGAGACGGAAAAACCGCGCGGGCGTGTTACCGCTCCGGTAAACTTGCTCCTGCTCCAGGAGTGGTAACATTACCGCTCCACCGTACTTTCCGCATGTTCCAAGTCTTTTTAATATCAATTGATTTAGTGGTTTGCGATGACGCTCAGAAAGCTTTCAATGAGAATCATGGGCTTAGTTTTAAAAATCATGCTTTAATAACAATATTTTAGTTAACTACCCGACGGATTGTTACAATTAGCTCCAATACTGTCGCGTGGCCGTATAACTCACCTGCACAACCCGCACTAGTGTAGCTTTCACTGCGTGTTTAAATATACTTCAGTTGCGCTTTATTCTGAGACAATTGTGCATGCATCACGGCCTTGTTACGAAAGCATTCGACCGTTTACGCACCTTCTTCAGTTACACGGTTTGTGTCACGATCTTCAACTTTTTCGCTGTAACATAAATAGAAAATGCAAGTCAGAACAGCAAGGTTAATTCTGATATCAAAACAGCGTTACGTGATCTATACATGAAACGATTGGACTTGCATTATGGCACCAAATGTTTGACATAAAAAAGTAGAAAAACAAATTGTAAGCGACACATACTCTCCACATGTATCTTGCATATGTAAACGTAAGTGTTACTTTGTGGGAGTTGAAAATAAAACATATGTCATGCATTAAAAATAAGAACTATAAATTTTGAAAACCGGATTAGGACGTAAACTTAGTTTATTTTTTTATTTTAAACAAGTCTCTAGTGTTTCCAAATGTAATAGTTCTCGAGGATTTAAGGAGATTTAGGGTCGAAGATACCATCAGCCCAGTAAAATTATAGTTTCTAACGCTTTAAGTTTGATTAGTACTTGCCAAAAATCAAGAACGGAATTTTGCGCTGACGTTATGCGTATTGTATCAAATTATTATATGTGTGAAAATAACCTACAAGCGCTTGATATGCAATATGGTGTACACGCTTTGCCTTCTAGAAATCATAAAGTACATTTTAACTTTGTATTACATCGTACTTTATATTTCAAACCACACACTTCACCATACCGTCGTGTCGTTTACGTTCATACCTGCTGTGAACGAGCACAAGGATTCATAAAATTAGAGACCTTCAAAATACCACTGAAATCATATTTCGGGGACCCTGTGATTAACCTAGTCTAGCGTTCTCCAATTATATTACTATAATACCCTTTCACGAAGTGACGATTACAAGACGAAGTGAAAATGTGTAATTAAAGTCGCCTTAAAACAAAACACTCACATGTCAGTACCGAAAAGGCTAGCAGCAACAGTGGGAGAGACAGCTTCATTTTGATGGGTCTGCATCAGTGAAGAATAAAATATGAGTGAACATATGATACTTATACAAAAAACTAAAAGGAATGAAGTTAGACGTTCAAAGTTTTTAGGGTGTCAGTATTTTAAATTTTTAGTTATATTTTTCAGGCTTCCTTTTAAAACATTAGGGACAGGTTCAAAACAATCTCAAGAACCAAGAAAAGCAACCGTTTTTACTACTG
>JAZHYW010064370.1:0-23926 GCA_037355805.1 Ixodes ricinus
GCTGTTATCGTAACATCCCGTCAATTATGACGAGATGGCGCGGAAGTCGCCACCTCTGGCTTCGTCCTCTCCCGGACGTTGCTGCCCCCGGAAGACACGCCTACTCATGACGTAGGCAGCGTCGCGCTGCGCAAGAATGTCACTTTCGGTCAGCGAAACGCCTAGGCTCGGCGGCAGAAATGAGATCCCGGACCTATACGGCTCGCCGCCGCGTTTCCGCCGAGCGTTTCGCCCCAGCGGCAGAAACTGGGCGGATTCGCTAGCGGATCCGCGAGTGTAAACGTACCATAAGAAAAATATGGTATCAAAGGACTAACGGGAGCATTTGGTCCTCTGAACTCCCATTTGCTCCCCGAAGAGGCCAACTGGTTCAAGCTCGGTACGGTGCGAAAATGGAGAGGACTGACTGCACTCGACCGGGACTAACCGGAAGGTGGCGGGAGCAAAGCAGCCGATGGAGCAAAAGCGCTGGAGCAAAAGCAGCGAAAGCGCGCGGAAGCAAGAACGCGGGAGCAAAAGACGTGGGACAAGATGGCGGCGTCTGCTGCATCGCCGATGGCCAGCGTTAGCGACGCACTTACCGTTTTTTCCAACGCAGGGGGAGGGTATCCACAGACAATCCTGGCATCGAAAATTGCAGGAGAGGGCATGTTGAAGGGTTGAAGCTGACATTATAACGTTCTCTGCACGTCGTGGAAGCCGGCGCTGACTCAAGCACCGCCACTGTTGATGCACTGCCATGCGGCTTTTGACCATTGTCCTGGCATCCTTACCCTTTGCATTCTTTTTAACGTGCTTTGAAAGCGCTTATATTTTCTTTTTGGCTTTAATTGGGATAACGATAGCTACGTAGAACGTGATAAAAACGTTTCCAAAGACAAGAAAGATTCATTATGTATTCTCTTCTTCTTGTATTCTTTACAATCTAGGTGTTGTTGTTGTTGTTGTTGTTTTCGCAAGAGGCAATACGGTTGCCACGTAGACGCGCATGCGCAAAGTAGGGCAGTCTATGCGGGAAGCGAGAATATGGCTGCTGGGGAGCCTATGGGGACACGGTTTTATGGACTGCCACAAATAATTACTCGTGTGTACCGTTACTTCTTGTAAGAGATACACTCCTTGGAAAGTTTAGCAACAATATTGGAAATCAATATTGGTGCGAACGCGGAACCATATTTGTAACATCGTTCACGGCTTAGATGGCCACTGACATAGCGACACCTTTCATATGATCAGTACAAAAGGCGCATGGGCAGGCTTTGGGTGGTGATTGAAATATCGTGTCGTCCCGTGTCTATTGTGCGTGTGTTCTCTGTGTGTGTCATCTGTGTTCTAATTCCTTGTCTATGTTAAAATGTGTAATACGTGTGCAAACGTGAAGTAAGCGTTGTTCATATGTGAATGAAATGAGCGTGCAAAAGATCCACACCAGAGATACCATATTTTTTATGAATTTTAAATTTTACGTCGACTAGCGCCACCTTGGTGTGTAAGAACGCAACAATTAATCCCAGTGGCCTAAATGGAAAGGTGCAAATTTTTGTCTTGGGTGTTCGACTTTGAGGGACCAACGGTAGGGTAGCAAGGTTGCTCCTGTTCCTGTTGCTCCACTAGGGGACCAATGGTTGTGTCAGCGCATTTGCTCCCTTGAGGGACCAAGTCACGCTCCTTTTTCTCTTAGAGTGTGATACGAAACTGAACATCGATTGTGCAAGCGGCCACCAGACAGTATAGACTAACTCAACTCACAGCCGTCAAGCCTCTGCGGTGGCGCTGCTGTCAGATCTGTGCAAGCGAGCCGATTCACTCGTTCCGAATTTGCTTTCTGCGCAAGCGCAGTGCCTCCACCTGGTGCTTCCAAAGCGGGCTTAATCCAAAACATCGTGTCGGTGTATAGACCACACGGTGAGTTGGCTACCGTACGTACGTCGTGTTTTGCCAAAGTATCGTGCGCAGGAAGCGAAAATACTTGAACACTCCACTGCCGTTCTGACGCTTCGCTTGCTGCCGGCTAAGACTGCGTCGTTCGTACTGCCCTGTTGTCGTTTTCGTATTATAGGTGATGTTGGTGGCCACTGTACGTGCAGAAGGGCCCCAGATACTGTGCCACTCTTTATCTAGAGCAGCTATTGATATATTTCTATACACGATAGCGACGGCGAGTTTGTGATCGGCCATGTGGCAGATTCCCTCTTTCAGCTATGCAATGTGTATAAAGTAATTATCAACGTGCTTTGCATTAAAAGAAGAAATATAAGTGAGTTTCGAATAAACGGCTCCCAAATCGTGGTAGCGAATAAGTCGCCATCGCGAAACTTCGCCCTCTGCGTTTGGTGCTTCGTTGTGGTGTCTCATAGATGTGCGCTTTGTACGTGACACCTCACTCGTAATTTTGGAAATACATTTTAATTTCTCACAAAGAAAACTTCGATTTACGAACCTTTACTTTCCATGTTTGCTAATAGCTCTACTTCATTGTCAATACACACACTAATTGAACCATCGCAAAAGAACGTGTTTGTACTGTATATGTTACTTCTGCGAGTCCCATACCATACTACATAAAAATGAATAAAATATACTTTTACTTAAAATAGAGTGCAACATGCGCCCTCCAGGGGACTGGTGGGTGCTTAAAAAATTCGCGTTTTCCAGAATTTAATTCCGGTAGCTCTCCAAGACCAGCGCAGCACTCCGAAAACTGAGCTCACCGGAACCTAGCAATAAGTTGAGCAAACATGCGCTAAAAGTTGCCATTTTCCCAATTCTTTCTACCGCGAGGGTAAAATCAACGAGAAACATGATTACAAACAAATGAATTAAAGAAGGTTCCCAATCTGAAGATTCAGATTATAACTTGATTTGGCGTGACTTTTCTTCAACGTGAAGACTTTTCCTAATCGAGTATGTATAATTATTATGTATAATTATATTACAAGGTATAGAAAAAAGGTTGCTTACATTAGGCGTGTTCATCGACTTTTCTAAAGCTTTTGACGTGTTAAATCATAAAACATTGCTGGCAAAACTAGACTACTATGGTGTTCGTGGCGTACCCCATAAGCTAATTGAGTCATACTTAAAAGATCGTAAACAGTCTGTTGTCATTAATAATCATGCTTCCTCTTTTCAAGACGTTCCTTGTGGGGTACCTCAAGGAAGTATACTTGGGCCCTTTCTGTTTAATGTTTATATCAACGACATTGTAAACGTTGATAACCAAGCACAGTTCATCGTTTATGCCGATGATACAAGCCTTTTTTTCTGCGGATAGTGCCGACGAATTAATATGTCGCGCGAATTCTGTTCTTCAGAACTTCTTTTATGGTCGGAGGCTAACGCGCTCAGGATTAATGCGAAGAAATGCAAAGCAATTATTTTTAGATCTGTAAATAAGTCTATCTTAACTCATAGCCCAATTCTACTTGGCAATTCGCAAATAGAAATCGTTAACCAGCACAAAATATTAGGTGTATACTTTTCGGAACATGTGACCTGGGACGCTCATGTAAACTTTTTGATTTCTAAACTGTCTCGTATTGTCGGTGTATTCGCTCGTTGTCGTGGTATTTTGCCACTTCATATTAAGTTAAAAATATTTCACGCATTATTTCAGTCCCATTTGAATTACTGTCATCTCATCTGGGCTACTACAACTAAAACAAATATAAATAAATTATTTTTGCTCCAGAAAAAGGTCTTACGACACATTGCGGAAGTACATTATTTTGATCACACTGAACCGCTGTTTACTAAGTATAATATCCTTCCTATTAAGCATTTGTATGAATACCGCCTAATGTGTTCCATTCGTTTTGCACCGGCATCAGTTATTGAATTCTTGTACCGTATTTCGCAATTAACTGAAAACCTCAGCATCGTCAGCACACGTCGTACAGAGTTTTGGGCTATCCCTCGGTCACGTACAAACTATAATCTGCAATCCCTGCGCCATATTCTTCCATCTTTGTTAAATACATGTCTCAGCAAGAACATAGATATATATTCGGCTAGCAAGAAAGACATCTTGTCGTATTTTATTTAGTTGGTTATTGCTGTATTTTGCAATTTTTTAAATGAATTGTAGTATTTATTTTCATGTATCTGTATTCGGCTATCAAGAAAGACATCTTGTCGTATTTTATTTAGTTGGGTTTCGTTGTATTTTCAATTTTTAAATGAATTGTAGTATTTATTTTCATGTATCTATATGTGTGCGTACTGTGTATCCATTTTTTTTGTTTCTCTATTGAATGCTGCTGCCTGTAAACGGGGAGCCTGAGCCCAGTCAAGCTGTTCTTGAACAGCTTTTTGCCTAGGCTCCCTCCAGAATTTCTGGAGAATAAAAAAGATTTGATTGATTGATTGATAATACTACTCAACAACACATTACTAAGTTTAATGACACATAAAATGTGTTATTTATTCACTGTGCTTGGTGATAAACGCATGTGCAATCAGCTGTCCGAACTTGTCGGCCTTGTTCTTCCAGCTGTGGAGTTTCCGCTGTATCCCGTACTCCGACCCGTCATCGTCCGCTTCGCTGAAGCCCCTCAAATGTCGGTCCATCTTGGCAGCTACAAATGATTTGGACTCCTTTTCTTGCTCTTCGCTTTCTGGGGCATATCTTGCACGTTCTAACTCTCCGTGGTTGTCCAATGTGTTGCCCATTTCGTGATTCGATGATTGCACGATATCTGTGCCGGACGCGTCAATACGGTTAGGTTAAAGAGATCAGGGACGGAATATGATAGCACACCCCAGCTCGGGGCAACGTAGATTGAAAACGTTAGCTGCATAATCCACGGAGCGCTGGGTTCAACCCCCATCCATTCCCCTTTTGATCTGGAAGAGCTTCGGGCGGCGTGCGCTCGTGTATCACTACTGCGTGATGCACGTTAAGAACCCAATGCGAGCAGTCGTACTGCACTGGTAAAAGTGATCATCTACCGCTTCAAGCAGTGTCAACACACCTCAAAGGCTTAGTTACCTCACCGTTGCTTAAGCACAAACGACTACATGTATTTGTACATACCTAGATGACTTGAAGTGATAGAGGTAAGAAATTGATGTTAATCCGATAAACGATAATAGCTTAATTTATGGACTTGTGCAATTTTACAAAATTATTGTAGTTTAAAAGTATAGCTTACATTTAAATTCTAAGTTTATAAGTAACATATGTGAAATAAAAATTTGACATCAACGACAATAAATGCATTCGTCATAGCTCAGACCAATGGAATATTTTGGAGTAAAAAATTAAGATAAAAAACAAAACAAAAAAATAAACGACGGACTGGGTGAGTGAAGACACAGGCAGCGTTCTGTCTGTGTCTGCCTTCATCCAGTCCGTAGTATTTTTGCGCTGTTTTTTATATTTTAAGTATGTCGTACCAACTCGGCCAAGTCTCAACCTTAGCCACATTTATGTCAAAATAATAATGAGAATACACTGTTGACATTTGAAGGAGGCTCCTGAGGTGTTGCAATAAAACGTGCTTGGACGCGATAAACGATGTTCTCCTCACTCTCCACCTCCCCCAAATAAATATAGTAGTCATAATTTCAAAAATGTGACCTACCTTGTGAGGGATCACTGTCAGCCCCTATATATTTTGACTGAACTCTGGAAAAGAAAACAGAAAAAGTTAATATATTTTAAAGACATTTTACACTTTTGCAGAGTTCTCCTGAAAACTATTTAGGGGTTTTGTTTGGCAGCCATTGTCACCATAAGTAATAAGAATAGTTAACAGCGCAATTTATAGATGGTGCCATCTGCATCCTTCAAGTGATGCCGGGTTTCAATGCGGAGTCGTAATCGCTCGGAAATATTAGTTACAACCACCTAAAGACTGAAGTTTTAAGTAGATTGCTTTCGTCCGCTTCGACTGAAGCACTGTGACATCCGACTAAACTCTTTAGTAGATCCTTAGACCTTTTCGTTCATGTTGTAAATTTTGCTCGAATCTTTATCCGGCTTTTTAACAATGAGGTAGTCTTCCGTTTGTCTCAAATAGAGTTGTATTAACGTGCTGAAAATAATGGTTGTGCGGTTTCATTACTTCTTATATGCGAACAGCAGATGTCAAACTTTAATAAAATATACAATATAAATGGTTCGCATTGGTGTTGACAATATGATTAAACAATCATTTCGGATGCTCTGAACCGTACTTCAATACTTTCTAACTTTCTTTAGTGTGGTTTGGCTCTCATGATACGTTCGCGCTGTTTGATTGTAATTACAGTGCTATAACGAGCTCAAGAAACCATTTTTGCTGCACCTTTGTTGTGCATTTATCAAGTACAATGAAAAGCACGTTTGTACATCGTGCACTCTCAAATCATCAAATCAAACATATTAGTGAAATGCAACCAGTACAAGCTTATCACGACGCAACAAATATTCCACTCACGGGTTAAACATTGTCCGTATAAACAGTCACAATATCATCGATACGAGTGTGTAATTACTAATGCACTGCTTTACAAACACACAAGGAGCGATGTTTTAATACAATAAAACGGATTACGGCAGCTTTGATTCCTTTCTATGTTTGCTTTTAGTAAGCACCATGATATGGCATTTTGATTGACGTCTTGACGAAATATTACCTTTGACAATGCTCTTCCTTAACTGTTACATATTATTAATGCAACTACGATTACATAAAGAATTAAAAAAAAACACTTGTATTACACACTCATTGAATTTGAAATGACAGTAAGAGATATAGCACACCACACTCCTGGTATTTAAAACTAAAACTCCGTACTGCACGTTTCTGCCCAAGCTCCAGTTCGCTACAATATCTCTTGTTATCTATTTACGTTCTACATGACGCAGCTCTCTTTGTGTGGTACCCTGCAAAATGTTTAAACACTATCCTACTTGAAACAACAATATCACCTTTGAACTGAACT
Source organism: Ixodes ricinus (assembly GCA_037355805.1). Classification (NCBI taxonomy): domain Eukaryota; kingdom Metazoa; phylum Arthropoda; class Arachnida; order Ixodida; family Ixodidae; genus Ixodes; species Ixodes ricinus. The sequence continues at coordinate 6,931 of JAZHYW010064370.1, forward strand.
TTTTATGTATCGCGAGTTTCCATCACAATAAGCCGGCGCTTTCGATGCCTTAATGATTACACATGCCAGCTAGTTGGGGTAGTAACATAATTTGTGTTTGTACTGATTTTTTCCTCTGCTGTGCTTTCTTAGAATTTAAAATATATATACTTCCATTAAATAAACGGAAGAGTCACAAAAATCTGCGCTCCATTATATTTTTTTTGAAATTGTTCTTGCCTCTGTACAGAGCGACGATAGGCACTTTGTTACATAGACTTGTCTTTAAAAAAACTGCACGTTCTAAACAAATCAGTCCGAAGCCGCAGATGAGCTGGTAAAGGTATAATATTAGAAAAACACAGAGACAATGAGCAAAATGAACAAGAACAACACCGTCTCAGATGGTGATGTTCTTGTTCCTCCATTATCTCGGGGTTTTCTACTATGCACGTTCTAAGGTGGCAAAGGTGGCATGAGAAAAATTGGGCGAGGATGAAGACTCACGTGTTCACACAACCTGAAAATACCAGTAAAAATGTAGAATTAGGGCATTTTCGTAAATTATAGATATTTTATTGAAGATGGCAGTTATATCTTCAATACAAATCAGTATACAATGATTTCTCATCGATTTCCGGTACAATGCACATGGTGTTCATGGTAATAAAAAAGCGTTCGCTCGTAATGATAGAGCTTGTAACGTTATAGCAAAGCTTAATCAATGTGCGAGATATACAATATGTGATAAAGTCAATTATTACATTATTCCAACACAATAAGGTTGGAGATATATTTTAAGCGCGATGCTTGTTTTATCAAAACAATTCAGTACAAACTGGAGTTGTGGTGCTAATTAAGTGAACCATATATGTGCAATTCTGCGTTTTTGAACAAAGCCCGGAAACTAATCACTCTGATAAATGTTTCGTTACTTCCGATTTATCCGAAAGGATTTATACTGAGATTTTGGTGAAAATGCAAATCGTGAAGTTTCACATCAAACTCCGCAGACCAACAACTCGATTGTCTTGGGCACTATGTATTCTTGGTGAACTGACAATAGGGTTGTTTATAAGCAACATTTGTTTTTGGTAATGGTCAACCTTGGTGTACATCGTACACCACGGTAGACCATTTTTTCAGTTACGGCGGCAGCCATTGTATGCAAGAGTGCGAAGAGGTAGAGCAGTGTAGAAATTATACTCTATTGCTTTGGCCTCTTAGAGGTTGAAAGAAGCAGTTGTCTTGTAAATCACTAAGCCACATTCTACATTTCATAGCTTTCTGTCCACCGTTGAAATTGCTCTTAGTGTCTTTTGAGGTTTTTGTATACAGATATTTTTGTTTTACTATACATATACTGTATCTCAAGTGGCAGGTGACTTGCAATCTTACCTGATATAATGTTAGAGGTGAAATTAAGTGAAATCACCTATGTATGACACCTAATCCTTCATAAGGTACAAAGTTTTCAATTTGAACTTGTGTGTTTTCGGGTACTTTTTCAAATGTTCGTCGCTAACTTGCTTCCCAGATGACCTCAAAATACCATCTTCCGTGCTTCTCGTTATCAGTTCTGTCTTCTGATGGATATTGCATTCTACAAATGCAACCATCTGGTCATAGTTCAAGCGCTCGGTATGAAACGTATAGCTGTATTTGCTTTTAATACATTATCTTTCCTTGAGCAGCTGTATTTGTTTTTAGCATACATTATCTTTCCCTCTAGCAACCTAATCAGATCGACAGTCAAGCAGTCCGGGGCTTAAGAAAACGCACATGATGTACGTTATTCATTGTTGTCGCATATTCTAACTCAATGTACTCGTAAAACAAATATCCATATATTTCCACGCTTTTTTATCTGTGCATTAGATGTTTTACTACGTGGAGCCTGTAAAATGTAGTGATTGGAAGGAATGGTGAATGAAAATTTCAATAGGTCAACGGAGTAACATTTATGACAAAAACGACGAAGTAAAAATGCAAAAATCTCAAAACATTACAAAGAAGTTATCAGTACAATAATTTTAGTATCATATATATTCCAATATTCTATTGTAATTAGAAGTACACATATTGTTACTTTTGACTGAGTGTTTTTACAAATGGCTTCATTAATTTGTTGTCTTAGGTGATCAAAAGTTAACATAGAATGTGGTTAATAATTAAATCGGTTGTATTTCCTAACTGGCATATTAATTGGAAAAAAAAAGAAGAAATAGATGGAAATAGTGTGTTCCTAATGCACTTTTTTCGATCTGATGAATAACAGAGCATATATACGGGTGCGTGGTTTAAATTCAAACAGATCCTGAAATAAAAGGGTGTCTCCCTTGGCGTATAACCCACCACCGCCGACTGCATTTGTGTATCTTTCATGGCGTTTTGAAACATGTGCGTTAAGTCTACAAAACCACCTTATATATTAAATATTTTTGTTTCACTTTCCAGATATTTTGAAAATATTTCTAAACGGGGACTTGAATGTTACTCTGTCACTAATGACTACTCTGTACGAAAATGTCGCTATTTATGCAAACATGTATTGGGGGAAGTTCAGACCGTTCAAAACAGCCTAGTGTTGCCTTGCGTGCGCTTACTAAGCTTGCCTTCTTTTAATGCAGCTTCTCTGATTGCTGTTTCAACTGCGCTCAACTTCGTGAATACCAAGCGAATGTTGTTTTTCTAAATTTGAGGCGTGATGCAAATTCCGAGTAATTCATGTGCCTCATTTATCAACATTTGTTTTAGTGCTTATATCGTGCATATATGCAGATATAACGTCCCAAATTCAATGCGACTAGTACAAGTATGCCGTGGTTTATTTTTTATGCATACTGTAGAGTGTGTTGCAAAACAGCAACAGCAGGAGAGGCTGTGCGCATAAAAACAAAACGCTCGAATCACTTACTCATGCATTTAGGCATCCTCATTGATAGGCGAATATTCATTCCTTGTGGTGCGCAATCTTCAACAATAAACAGTTTTGTCTTATGCTCCATCTTTGGGCGACGGCAGATAAAGTAAGTGTGTGCACCGAGTTGTCTAGTGACGCCATTTCTCACTAGGAATAAAAACGCTAGGCATGGCTTATGTGCTCAAACTACATGCTTTGTTATTGGTGCTTTGGCACTCTTTTAGTCTAACGAGGCACTGTGTTGCTTAGGTGGTCATTTATTATAAGAATAATGAAAATTAAATATGGAGCTTATACATTCATACTTACATGCCGACGCTCCTAATAACAGGAGTATGAGGGGCTTGCTGGTTTTCATAATAGAAGTGCTCTAGCTGGAATATTAAGCATACATTCGTAATTGTTATTGCGATGTTTGTTTTTATCACTCATTACATGTAGATTTGAAGCAATTATATACTCATTTGAGGCACCAAATATGTAATGAGGTTTGTGCGTAATAGCACAAGGTGTCAACATAGAATATTCTAGCACTGGAAATAAAATAAATGAAGTTCGTGTTTAAGCATTGGAGCTAATAATTTGTGTATATATATGGTAGATCTTGAGACATTTTTAAAGCTATTTATTATGCTTAGAGCAACAAATCTAAGTTGCATTCGCGGATAACTGCCACCAGGTACTTAGTCATAGTGTCCTGTGTCACGGGTCTTACACTCTCGTGGAAAATTTCTGAATGCTGTGCTATCTCCTCTGCACTTGTGCAGTCAAGATAGTATAAACAATTTTTCAACCTTCCTGAACAAAATGTTCACTATTTAGATTAGAGAGTTAGTTAAAAAAACAAGACTTCCAAATTAACAATTTAGAATGCAATTATCATGTGTCATTTTTATATGCAATTGGTAATATAATACTTGAACTATATATAACTAAGGAAAAAAAGCATACTTGAGTTAAGAAAATAAGAGTACTCTGGAAAATAATTAAACTCTTTTTGAGGAATATATATTCCAATTAGGTTTCAGTTGTGAACCTTGAAAGGGAGCCCGCATACATTTTAACTAACCATATCGTTTTTAATTGACCCCTGTAAAAGGTGTAATCTTATTTCCCAGAAATGTCTGTATGATTTGATATACTAATACGGCAAACAGGAGCTGACCAACACAAGTTCATTTGCAAGAAAATAATCAACAAATTAATTAGCTTGAATATCTGTGAAAAATATTCAGCCTAGAAAAGGAATAGAATATATACTTCGCCTCACCTTATTATTAACTACAACCAAAACTACGGTAGGCCACGTCTATCCAGGATTCAGTCCGAAAGCACATGGTATATAAATTGAACATGGTTATGATCGCATCTATATACCACATGTTTTTTTTGCCCTGTGATTCGACGTCCTGGTCTGTAGTTTTGACTGTAATTTTTCGTACCGTGAAACTCTATGTTTTTGAAGGTACATAGCATAAAAGGCTTCTTCTATTCGTTTAGTCAGATTTAGTAACCGATACAAATTTATAATGCCGAAGAAATAATAGTTAATTTTATATTCATTAATATATATTTAATAAATATCTTGCTCGGACATATTTTCTATGGGCAAGCTACTACTTGAAGCCTCCATTTTGCAGATCAGAGACAGAAGTGTACGTTTTAAACCGACAGCTTAATTCGTGATCCACATCTCAACTGATTACTGCTCTATGTGCATTATTAAAATAAAAGCAAATTATTTAACATGCCATCAACATTAAAACTACCTCAACTTGCTCATTGTAACACTGGACAATCTAACTATAGTCACGTAATTCTAACCACATTGGCAACAATAGGAACTTGTATTCTCTTAAATTTTCTAGAGCACTATATTATTAAAATAGTTGTTATACTTGTCATGCCTTGTCAACTGGGCTGAAGATGCAACTTTAAGCGCGTAAAACATTAGTTAGACATGTTACTGCAGCGTCAAAATATAAAATAAAAATAATGTCACCCTAACCTTATCGAGCAAAGGCAAACACCCCCGTGAATAAGTTAAATAACTAAAACCAGGTGCTACCTGAGTTACCAAGTAAATTTTTAAAACGACGAGACATACGTACATTGGTGTCCCCTATCTATTTTATATACGATAGTGCGGTTCTCAGCATAAGTGGTGCACATTAAATGCATCATTTCTTGCGAAATACCGGAGAGGCAGCACTGCGTTTTCCCTTGTGAATCTCGCATGATGCTTTCAATGGAGGTTCGGTACATTTAGGTCAACTCAAGCAACTGTAACCTTTATGCAATGATAAGCAACTGATTACACCACTCCACAAGAAGCGCTTTAGCTATTTGAGGAGAGAACGCTTTTGTGTCATTTTGATAAGGGGTTAGGCACTTTAAGCTTCCAATACATAATGACACCGTCATGTTTCTCTACGGTTACTGACAACTTTAAGAAAAAACGCCAGGTATGGTTTATTGTCTTCAAGCTTGTTACCTTTAGGTAGGTTCTTCGGCACTCTTATTACCTCATGCCGTTCCCTCACTGGCTCAAAAAGCGATAACAGCTATGCACTGCTCGGTATTTACTGGTGAATATGGTTGTGTTCTCCACGAAACTGTTTGCATTTGCCGCAGTAGCCGGGATACGACCGGATGATAGAGAGTTTTAGAGAACCGTTTTTGAACATCCGATATGGAACAACAGGCCATCCGCTACAAACTGCGCATGAGCTACCACAGAAGAGTCCCATATGCGCAGTCCGTACCGGAGGGCCCATTGTACCGTATTGGGTGTGCAAACACAGTCCCTGAAACTCTTGACTAACTTCAGATTCCTCACGGTACTTCATTATCTAGACTTGTACTGTGCACGGCAGAACCCTACAATGTCGAAAGCGGTTCAAGTTCTGCGTGCTAAGTTATTTAATCAGGATTCAGTTTTACGCATATAACTTGTAGTTTTATTGAGCGCTCCTATGTCTCCCGCGAAATAATATCCAAAAATAATTATACACGAAGTAAGGAGTTTACCTAATGGTGCCCTGAATGTTTAAAACCTGCATATTATTTCACTTTAACAGTCGGTGCACCGACAGTTAAAAGGAGCGCTTACAGATTTCTGTTATTTGTATCTCAACAGATACCTTTGTATGAGCTTATCCTAATCGATGGTTAAAAACGATCAGCTACAAATTGCTGCTAAGGCGGGTTTGAACATCACACAAAATTCATTAATTTTTTTGTTTTGTCTAGCTTAATTTTTAACTTTTAGACAACTATTTACGGTTGTATATTTTTCCCACATAGTCATACGGCATGATCTCTATTCAAGAGTGGCTTAGTGCTCATCACGTGAAACGCCCATATATCTCTTGATTTTTCCAGGCAGCAAGTTAGCATCTGGATCAGTGATCCAGATGCTAACTTTTCAAAGATACAAACTTTTCTCGCTCTTTTTTTTATGTGACTACAAAATAGATTTATGTAAGGAACTTTTCGCAGAACAGTCCGCAGGAAATACGTGTTCAGATGAGAGAAAATTATCAACCTTAATCAAACGTATCAAAAAGAGTTCCCTTAAGATGTTTGATGTAACTTATGTTCTTAGTATAATTGCAGTTGAATTCGTTTTATTTAAATTTTATATAACGTGAGTTGCTAATTTTAGATTTCAAATAGTCAGAAACCTCGCCTCGGTAAATAATATACTACAATACAAAGGTATTTTAGTAGCTTTACTTCTTACATGTTTATTTTCGTGCCTAATTCAAAGTACAATTACATATCTACTTCTGAAAAAAACATTTATCACATCAAGCTATAAAGTTACGAGGCATTTAATTTTTGATTGACGCCATCCATGTTCCCATTATTTATACTCTAAAGTTTGTTATGCTCACTGATACCAAGAAAAAATTCACTACAAATTGAAACTCCCAGACATTTTAATTTCCGCTAGAAATGTTATTCCAATAAGTTCGGGAGTCAAGTATTAAGCAGACCACCATAAAACAAAAGCTTTTCATGAAACCCGCAGTAGCACTTGAGAGACTCGGAAGGGATTGCCCTTAGGTAGTACACCTAAATTATTTGAGCTTCAGCATCGCGGTTGTCCAGTTTACTGATTGCCTACATTTCAGAATGGTTCCCGTGTGCTAACTAACCTACTGGATATTGTCGTACCCCAGTTTATAAATTGATGAGATCATAGAAAGCGGCAGTGGAGATTGTGAGTATCATCTCTGTTTCCTGATAATACCATAGACAGCCGGCGTGAGACTTATCACTGTGCACCAATGTAGTCGAATTTGTTTGTAATATATTTGCATGGGCAATTGCCAGGTGCCATTGCCATTGCCAGGTGAGATATCTAGGAATATTTTATGGCGTCGCTGTGGCCATTTTATTTGATATTTGCGGCCTCCGTTTTCGTCACAAGTTAACTTCTCAAAGTCTGAAGCGTTCTCGGAAGAAATGTCATTTCACATTTTACGCGTTCATAACCATGCCTGTTGGGTATATTGGACGCGTGATTTTTGTGCGCAATGCCTCATTCCTCCCTGTACGCGCGAGAGTGACTATACCTGCGAACACGTTAAGCTTATTAATTACTTGGACCTCAGCTCAAAATAAAAATACATTCATGGTCAAGAAAAAAATGCCCCTTCGTCTGGTCTAATAAATAAATAAATAAATATACTCTTAAAAATAACTTTATTTAAAGTGATGAGGTTGAACATAAATAATACCCTAATATAAAGCACTGCCCCTCATTGAGTCGCCGCGTGTGCTCATCTTCAGTTTTCATTTTCTTCTCTAAGTTGTCGTTACGTGATTAGTTACCTAAACCGAGACTTTTTTCGGCCCTTTTATTTGTTATTGGAGTAAGCGAAACAATTAAGTTATAAAAAAGCAGTTTTTTTAAAATAAATGTGAGACCAGAACATAAAAACCGCCAATTAAGACGATGTTAATAAAAAACGTCTTCAATTAACTGCAAAATTAATAAAGAAGCGTGAAAACTGGAGAGATAAACAAAATCACATGGAGGATATAGTTAGGGGTATCACTGATTATGTTTCCGCAATATATTCAATAAAACAATACTCAGCGAACATTAGTCACTTCCTCTTTTTGATACTTTGCATGTATTTATGCATGAGTGTACTTTTATATTTGGATCGAACATTACACCAACTCGGTGTGTTTTAGGATATATTAATTAAAAGCTAAGTTTTTTAAGAATCATTGCACACTAAAAGTGCGAATTTAAATCTATGTATGTGTTTTCGCGTTCATGCGTTCCAACTCAGACCCATAATTTTTTCTCGGCTCATTTTAAACTAACTCGAATGTGTAGGCATGCTGAAATGTACTCACATCTCTAGCTTGCTCTATTTTCTTCTATTGACAACAATATCGCCTAAGTAAGAAAATGAAATTAAAAAACAAAAACACGGCGCTCTTCGTGATCAATCACTTTCTTTTCGAGACAGAACTTTCGAAGGACTACATTATAAATATTTCAGAAATAAAGAAACAGAAAAAAGCAGTATGTTTAATTTGAGCAATATTTACAGGAACTACAAAGTTTATTTGCAAATCGTTCGACAGAACCGAAAGGTAATATTACAAAAAATGAATATTTTACACAACGCGTTAGTGAAACATAACTTGGCCCAAGTTTGGCAATCCAAGGGACCTAAATTGGGCCTAAGGTGTTTTGCTGCCATTCATTGTTAGGGCAAATGTACTTAACCTAGCTAGTATATAGCTTAAAAACTTTAGGGCATGACAAAATTTGGCTTTCTTCTAATTCACCACAGCAGTGCCAAAAGATAATACAGAAGTCAAAAATATGAAGTGACATCCGAGTAATCAAAGAGGTGAAGCCTAACTCCGGTCAAAGGTGCCGGCTTATACCCGAATCAAAAATTATAATGATTTTTTTAACTCCAATATAAAATATCTCTCTCAATAACTAAAACATCAACAAGAAAAAAAAATCAATAAGTTTTTTTTTAGATATAGTTGCGCTTAGTTTAGAGACCATTTTAGTTATTTGTTGCGGTTACTCCAGAGCCCGACTACAAGCATTGTTGAATTCGACCACGCCTATTGAACAAAAAAATATCGCAAGAAGTTTTTCCGTCTTTTTTTGTTTTTCGAATATCAGCAGCAACTAACACCCAAAAGTACGTCTCCTTGAGGGCCTCAACTAACTTCACAGCAGAACCTGTGCATTTTTCAAAACAAAACTGTTTATTATAATCACAACATGTATAAATTACTACGCTTTTAGTGCAAAACTAGCTCTGATAATGAACTGTTAACCTGTCATAAAGTATAGTTTTCACGCTTTGTGCCGTCATGAAGCATGAATTTTAACACGTACCGATGATTTACAAAAGTAGACTTCACCGGCTCTTCAGAGAACGTTACAATGCATGAGTAAATCCAGTCCCAGACACTTAAACAACATTCAGACCTTTGGAGAGAGCTTTCATTTTACTTGATGTATTCATTTTAGGAAAATCGTCCAGGCAGCAGTTTAATCGACGTCTGTCCCATGGAACCTGCAATAACGATAGGTTTCTTGTTGATCAACACTTGCTTGGCAATGTTCTTCACGGTGCTCGTGACCACTTTACGCTCGCCAGCCATAGGCGGCAGCTTCGTCGTAGAGTTCATGAAAGATGTTTTCTTTGGCAGCATCAGTTACCAGAGCTTCTAGCTCGGAGTTTAGCAATTCAAGCTCCTTGAGTTCTTCTTCCGTTACGACGGTATATTTTCCCTTCAGCCACATGCCGATTTTTTCAAAAGCTTTGCCAAAACTCTGCTTCCAACGGTATTTCTCGCCTAAGAAAAAAAAATACCACATTTGCACTTCCGATTCACGCCGCTTTTTTATTTGTTTTTTTACAACAGCGCTAATGTTATACATCAATATTCTACCATTCGGCTTCAAGATATCCTCAATAACAAAACGTGTCCAACAAAAATGACAGTCGGTTTCTAATTCTCAAGCGTATCTGAGAATAATAAATATATGAATGGGCTGAAAATGTAACAATGAAACTAAGCAACTGAGGGCAAACATAATTAAATATACATATCCAGTCTAATACAATGCAAATCGACTATTGCTCTTATGACCCTATGAAAAAAATATCTGAATTTTCTAATTGTTTCAAAACTATGTTGGCCCTTGTTACATAGATCTAAATTTGAAAGTGCTGAAAAATAGTGCCCCAGTTATGTCCCTGTTGACTACATTTTGTGTTCAGCTGAATAACAGCGTAATCACTAAGAAATGTATTTTTATAATCTTTGTGTATGTTATTAGGCGATAGACACATTTTTAGAATAATACCTAAGTAGTTTCATAGCTTCATCGGCTGCAACTCTTGCGACGGGGTTGTCTGCTTTCTCGCTAAGATAAGAAAAATTATTTTGGTCCTGGCTTCTCCTGATGACATCTGAATTAAAACATAAATGTATACTGAAATCAAAGGATGTACTTACAGAGACACGCCGTCTGCAGAGCACAAAAGTAAAAACACGTACTTAGTAACATAAGTCGTTAATATCATCGTTGCCTCAACTTCTGCCCCAACAAAACCTTTCTATGTTTTTTTTTTGTGGGACATATATAAGAAAAATTTACAGTTTAATAGTAAAAAGTGAAATAAAGGCTTTTGAATTAGCTAATTACTTTGACATAATAATATGAATTGATCTTGCGTTGAAAATTGCGTTCAAACGTTGGTTCAAACTAAGCCATTAAAAACACACCATTCTTACAAGTATTGTCTGCGAAATTCCAGCATTTTAAAGAGGTCATAATGTAGATTTTTTTCTTCAAGGTATTTTCGCAAGAACTCGCGCATACCAGTTTGAAACACCTTGAGAACCAAATAACCTCACGCTACTGAGCTTATTTGAGCTAGAAAAAAGAACCAACTACGTATCTCAAGATACAGCACATCTCAAGATAAGATCCTGTTTTCCTACGTTATAACTCGATATCCTACAATATTTATGTTGATGCTCCCATGTTCACTTGAGCATACCACGTTTAGGTCATGAATTGTTGATTGTGCAAACTACATACAAATAATGCAAATGGGATTGAAATTTTATAAAAATTTATTATGCACATATATTTGCTGCCAAAGCCAGGGCCAGCAGAAGATAGAGTCAATTTTCCGAAATTAAATCGAGTTTCTGCCAATAAAAATAAAACTGAAAATTTGAGTTGTGGTGCCTTTCTTCTTTGACATCATAGCAAACCTCATTTATTTTGTAGTATTTCTTTCAAAATAATTATTTAAGGTTTATAAAGATTTAAAACATGCGATTTCTATTTATTTTTGTGGCTAAAGTTTGTCTCCTTCGAAGCAATTATGATCCTTCAGAAACTCAAAAACCTCTTTGAAATATTTTCCATAATAGTACATTGTTTTAAACAGAACACCCTTGCAAGCAGACTTAATATGTTATGTATTTATACGTTATTTCAATTAATCATACACAAAGCCAACAAAATTGTTAATAATATTTAAACGAACAGAATAAGATTCATGTAGTGACAAATATGGCGGTTCAAAGAGACTTGCTTAGTCAGCCTTAGAAACGTGCTCATTGCCCGCGTTGCCTTTCATTTTATACACAATTGTTAGTCCGGAAAAGAAGAGATTAATAAGTTTCATTAAATTGATATGTTATCGTAGACATTAATATCGCGTGTCCAGCTACCTATGCCTTTATTACCTAGGGTACGCGTGATAAATGTAACTTTATAGGCATGAGGTACGAAACATCCTGCTGTTCCTAAGCTTAGAAAAGCACATGCCTTACGAATGCCTATTTTTGTGCATCTTTACAAGTACACAAAATATGTTTAAGTTTACTCTCGTAACTAGATAATGTTTTATATTACATCCCTTCAATGCTTGTATAAACGTGAAAACTCCCAAAATAATTTTTAGATTGTCGTTTCAGATTATGCTGGTTACGTGCCTCATAGGTGGCTCTCTAGGAGTTTGTAAGAAAAAAGGAAAATGTCTACACTTGCGAATTTTGCGCTGGTGAGACTTTTTTCAGTTTATGGCATGAGGACAACTTTTAGATGATTGCAAGTATAAACCACGTCTCCACAATTCGCATGCTATGCGGCGAAAATTATAAACTTTCAAGTCACTTAACTGTTTCTATTACTTAATTTATAATGCAATCACCGTAGCCGAGAAGAATGTTTCTATAGTCACTGATATCTTAAGAAACTCAAGGCTCTTTAGGAATCACTGAAACATGTTCATGAAGCATCTTACATCACACTGCAGCAAATGATACTGAGGTATTTGCTGATAAGAACGCTGAGGAGCGAATCACAAGGCAAAACGCGCGAACAGATTAACCCACGTCCCGCATTTCTTAAGCGATCAGCGACAGTAGCCTTGTTATTCACTGAACAAAGAATTTAAATGCTGCTTCACCACCCGCAAAATACACGTACAGTCAGCTTTTATTTATGTTTTATTCAATCAAATTATTTTCACGCCGTCAAATCGTTTAAGGAAACGAATCTGCCGTCCCTCCATCTCAAAGTTAGCCAATGGCACCGCCAACGGCACCGGCAACTTTGTTGATCACGACGGCCTGAGCGACCTTCTTGAAAGCTCCGGTGATCCTCTTCCTCCATTTGCCCCATCCATAAGCGACAGCTTCGTCATCGCTTTCGTGCCCGTTCCCTCCGTAAACTTCTTCGGCAACGTCGGCAGCCAGTTCCTTCAGACGGGCATTCAGCGTTTCGAGCTCTTCGCGCTCCTCTTCGGTCTCTGCCGCGTATCTTCCCTGTAGCCACTGGCCGACTTTCTCGAGGGCTCTGCCCACGTCCTGCTCCCCAGAGGTCTTCGTCACCTGAACGTCAAGGAGGAGCACGATCGCAAATAGTACGTTCTATTTCCGCTTCTTAATAAGGCATGATTGTGCACTATAATCACCAACAGCTTAAGAAGCAGTGTTTTATTATTATTACGTATTATTATTATTATGTTTACGCTACTTGCTTCGTAATTTGTCTTCCGTCCTTCTTACCTGCCGTTGCGGAATTCTCTGGCTGCGGAACATTAATTAAATGTTCTGGACTCGCCATTCTCTGCATTTTTTAAGCTATCACGGACTGAAACATAACACTTGTGACTGTTTAATATTCCGCCAAAAGCCTTTATTTAAATTCAGTGTAATGACGAGTCTAAAAACCCTTTGCCGCAACATGCAAAAATATTTGTATTGAACAAATCGCAACGTAAAGCAGAAAAAAGTAATTTCGGTTGCAGCACTGATCTCGACTTGCAAATGACACAAAAGCATCTACAGACATAGAGAGTCGGTTCTTGAATGAGATTTGCTGTTTTCTAATAAATTACATATAAATTTATAACTCAAATCACTGCCTTAAAAATAATCATTTTAGGCTTATATTTATCACCTAATATAAAAGCGTTTCCCTCGTTAGCCGGTCACAACTATATCAGCGACCACGCTATATAGCGTGATGTAATTCCTGTAATATCTATAGTAATACCTATAATATCTATAATACCTCTAATATACGGAACCAAAATGTTATTCAGCGGATATCTAAACAATTTGTACTTCTTTTTGTTTGCTTGCTTTTTAATTACACATATAGTCTTCAAACTTGGTTCGATTGTAAGTTTCATAATTGTAAGAAATGCAGTAATGACACAAGCATTCAAGCAATGCACTATTCTTGTTCACGACTTCCATACAAGAATGAATATTTGAAATAAATAAAAAACAAACAAGAAAATAACGAAACCGTATGTTGTTAATTAGTTCCGTTTAAAATCAACATTGAAGCATTATACGCACTTACTAAATATGCAAAATTTTAATTTCTAATCACTGCTGCCCCTTTTTAGGTGAACGATTTAATTTGCCTTGCAAACATACCGTAATAGACCAAGCTCAAAAAGATCAGATTATTTTGCTTAAATTTAGATATAAAACAAGTTGTGTACTGCATATCTTTTATTTAAATTAAAGTAAGTAACAACACCTCGACCGAGTCATAACTTTAATGATTCATTCTAGTACAAGAACGTAAAACAGAACAAAAGAATTACGTATATACCGAAAGTTTCTTTTTAAGCTTAGCAGACTTGTTTAAGAAACTGAAAGCTTCAATAATTCGGTTTGTGGAGGTGCGTTTTACGGTCAGAGGGACATAATACGCAGGGCTAATTGTCACAATAATTCTAATATAAAACTAAAGTTTGTTAATTAACTTTTAACAATTCATTATCAATCATATTCAGCAAATTAAAAATTTCCTGAGCGTCATCGAGAATTACTAAATGAGTATATTTGAATAAGACTGAGCGCGTGTGAAGCGCAGCAGTGGGATAAAGTTACCTTTCGTGCAAGGGGCACAAGGCTAGGGTTATGATAAGAGACGGAAAAACCGCGCAGTCGCGTTATCGGAACGGGAGCCTTGCTCGTGCTCCACGAGTGGTAACAGTAGCGCTCCATCGTGCCTTCCACGTGCTCCAAGTCTTTCCAATATTGATTGATTTAGTGGTTGTAGATGATAGTCAGCAAGGTCCTAATTAAACCATGGGCATAGTTTTAATAATTAGGTGGAAATTACAAATTTTTAGCTAATTAGCCGACTGATTGTTACAATTAACCCCTATACTGTCCCCCAGCCGTATAACTCACCTGCACAAACAGAATCAATAATAAAATAATCCCGTATCTATAAGAATGTTTGTTAAGCATAACAGACTTGTGCAAAAACTGAAAGCTACAATAATGCGGTTTGTGCAGCTTAGTTTTACAATCAGTGGGACACAATATAAGGGGCTAACCGTCACGATAATTCGATAGCGAAACCAATTTTTTTAATTAGCCTTTTAGTTAGTGAAAGCCAATCATATGCTGCCAACTATAAATTCCCTGCGTGTCAACGAGAATCACTAATCGAGTATATTTAAATTGACTTGTGCGCGTAAGAAGCTCAGTGGTGTGATAAAGTTAACCTTCCTGCAAGGGGAACAAGGTTGGGGCAATGATAAGAGACGGAAAAACCGCACGGGCGTGTTACCGCTCCGGTAAACTTGCTCCTGCTCCAGGCGTGGTAACATTAGCGCTCCACCGTGCTTTCCGCATGTTCCAAGGCTTTCTAATATCAATTGATTTAGTGGTTTGCGATGACGCTCAGCAAGCTTTTAATGAGGACCATGGGCTTATGTTTAAAAATTATGCTTTAATAACAATATTTTAGTTAATTACCCGACGGATTGTTACAGTTAGCCCCAATACTGTCCCGTGGCCGTATAACTCACCCGCACAACCCACACTAGTGTAGCTTTCACTGCTTGTTTAAATACACTTCAGTTGCGCTTTATCCTGAGACAATTGTGCATGCATCACGGCCTTGTTACGAAAGCATTCGACCGTTTACGCACCTTCTTCAGTTACACGGTTTGTGTCACGATCTTCAACTTTTTCGCTGTAACATAAATAGAAAATGCATGTCAGAACAGCAAGGTTAATTCTGATATCAAAACAGCGTTACGTGATCTATACATGAAACGATTGGACTTACATTATGGCACCAAACTGTTCGACATAAAAAAGAAGAAAAACAAATTGTAAGCGACACATACTCTCCACATGTATCTTGCATATGTAAACGGAAGTGTTACTTTGTGGGAGTTGGAAATAAAACATATGTCATGCATTAAAAATAAGAACTATAAATTTTGAAAACCGGATTAGGACGTAAACTTAGTTTAATTTTTTTTATTTTAAACAAGTCTCTAGTGTTTCCAAATGTAATAGTTCTCGAGGATTTAAGGAGATTTAGTGTCGAAGATACCATCAGCCCGTAAAATTATAGTTTCTAACGCTTTAAGTTTGATTAGTACTTGTCAAAAATCAAGAACGGAATTTTGCGCTGACGTTATGCGTATTGTATCAAATTATTATATCTGTGAAAATAACCTACAAGCGCTTGATATGCAATATGGTGTACACGCTTTGCCTTCTAGAAATCATAAAGTACATTTTAACTTTGTATTACATCGTACTTTATATTTCAAACCACACACTTCACCATACCGTCGTGTCGTTTACGTTCATACCTGCTGTGAACGAGCACAAGGATTCATAAAATTAGAGACCTTCAAAATACCACTGAAATCATATTTCGGGGACCCTGTGATTAACCTAGTCTAGCGTTCTCCAATTATATTACTATAATACCCTTTCACGAAGTGACGATTACAAGACGAAGTGAAAAGGTGTAATTAAAGTCGCCTTAAAACAAAACACTCACATGCCAGTACCGAAAAGGCTAGCAGCAACAGTGGGAGAGACAGCTTCATTTTGATGGGTCTGCATCAGTGAAGAATAAAATATGAGTGAACATACGATACTTCTACAAAAAACTAAAAGGAATGAAGTTAGACGTTCAAAGTTTTTAGGGTGTCAATATTTTAAATTTTTAGTTATATTTTTCAGGCTTCCTTTTAAAACATTAGGGACAGGTTCAAAACAATCTCAAGAACCAAGAAAAGCAACCGTTTTTACTCCTGAAATCGAAAATTCCTTTGGTACGTATTTCATCAAGTTCTGAATTTCTTCAGTCGTCATGTTTTGCTTCTCCTCCGCGTTGCTTGTTGCTATAAGGATGTAAAATTTTAAGATTTTGAAGCATTTCCTTTAAACTATAACAAAACAGCATAACTGCGCCAACAAAATGAGCTTGTTTAGATGAAGGCATAAAAATTTCAAAATATCTAATGAAACGGCGAAACATATCAAAGAGTGTTTTGGCCACTAAGTCAATATTAATACTTTTAATAAACGTGTTGGTTTACGTAAGATCTTTAGCACAACCGATCGATGCAGCACTCCCTGGAATCAATTCCTGCACAAAAGTGGTTTGCTTGAAACAGGACGTCTCATATTTATACACAGTCGTTTATGCTGGAGAAAAGAAACAGGGGTGCGGACTTCCCCCGATACAGTTTCATTATCTGCGTCATGAACGCTTGGTGT
>JAZHYW010064371.1:0-12132 GCA_037355805.1 Ixodes ricinus
TTGCTCATCCGTTTTTTGTGTTGTGTTGCTTCACTGACATAAGAAAAAATCAACAAACACACAGTGACGAAAAATACTTGGCTATCAATCGAAATATGGCACATGCTCATTTTTTATTCGGCTGTTAGAAATGTGGCATAAGTCCCCGGTTTTCTGGCCATTTGTTGCTTATCCAACTCTGACTTTGGGGCTATGAATCATTCTAGTGGTACTGTGTAAACTATGTGAGCTATATCTGCTGATAAAGCTCCTGACTACAATTGCGCGTATGTTTATCTCGTGTACATTAGAGTCTAATTTTTCTATGTTTATTTTTCTATTGTTTTTAAGAGAAAAAGCTTTATTACGATAGAGTCATTGTAAAAATAAAAAAGACTACAAAACTAGAAGATAAAAGAAGAAAAATATAAATTATTGTCATAATGTATTATGTAGAAATAGCTTAGAAACGAATCCGTTCATACCGTAACTTATTCTGAGTCGGACTGAACTAAAATAGCAGATAAGTCATGGCACGCTATAATATTGCATAAATAATACAAACGCATTCCTCAGTATAGACTCTTAGGTAATTATTCACGCATATTTTTTGGTTATTTAACATTATATTAGTATTTATGGCGTAGAAAATCGCCATGACCACCTGTGTGCATTCACTGCCGCTATACACCCCGACCAATGCATGGTTTTGCGCTATCACAAAACTGCAGTGATAAAACAAAACCACAAACTGACGCCCAACGCATTTGCGCGCCGAAGTGATAGCCACTCACTATATTTCGTTTCAGCTGAAGCCGAGACGAAGCCCACGCTACGAGGTATTGGTACCGATCAAGCAGAGTCGAAAGCACGAGTCACTGCGTTTTTTTTTTCCGTTTATGATTGGTTCAGTGATGATAGACCACGTTCAGAAACATGAACACTTTGTTGGTGTGCTTTCGGTGCTCTCTGATTTGTCTCATCACCTTGTAGCGTCAGCTGCGTCTGAACTTAAAAAAAAAAAAAACAATCACACGTCAAAATCATTATTTTTTTATGATCCGAAACGATTGAAAACGATTCATGGACATCACCCCCATAATTCGAAACCTTGGAATTCATCACTTGTGAAGTAAAAAAACAATTTTCAAGTGCCGAATTTATATTCTCGCACGATCCGTACCAGTGCCGTGACGTCAAATATTAGCGAGTTTTGACGACCGTGCTTTCCCCTCCGCTAAGTCCCTCCGCTACCCGCAAATCTACTGCCAAGGCTATCCGCGCGCAGGCGCAGTGGCGGTTTCTTCGTAGCGGACGACTAGCGGAGAGGGAAACACAGTCTACTAAAACTTCCTATTGAAGCCGTCCTGCGACTCGAGTTTCTTTCACGCCTCCGCTCCGAACCGCCGTTGCCGGTGCGATCCGAAGTGTCGTGTTCGCTGGCGTACCGGGAACAACTTGTTTCGTCCGAGCGTGCCGTGCCGCCTATTGCTGCGAGCATACCACGCTTCACTTTCGAATTTGAAGTTTCTTTAGGGACTTTTCAGCGATCCAAAATTCTTTGAAACGGTGTGAGGTCAAAGAGAATGCGCAGTGTACTTTTGTGAGCGACGTGAGGGCCAGGGTCCCACTTGTTCCATGTGAAAGGCTTCCCCGGTCGAGTGACAACCGAAACTACGATACACAGACACCAAACCCAGCTGTTCTGACCGTTTGACGATTTCGTTTGCGAAGTCTGAGAGGTCGTCGGGCAACTAAAAATACCACTTCGTCCGATTCTCCTACACACTGATCATCCTCTGCTATATGCGTGTAGTGCCGCCATGCTTTTCGAGGGAGGATAAAAATCCGGGAGGCGACATCACACACGACTCCGATTTTCGGTATTTCAAAAAGAAGGGCCGTGGTGAGTTCGCGATTGCATTAAAAACGTGTTTTACAAATACCAATAGTAAATGTTATAAAAATGTTGCCCACAAGATTTTACATTTCATAATATTTGACGTCACAAATCAAAAGAATCGAGGAAGTGAGGAGCAGGAGAAAAACGCCAAAATAAAAGCTCACGGGCGCGCGGATATTTTTTTTTTTGCGTTTCGTTAGTTTTTTTTGCGTGGTTATGACTACAACTTGCATTGTTTTAGACAATAAAAAAAATGACCTTTGTGGTGAAGTGCCCATTTAGATGAAACAATCTGTACCACTAATTTTGTTTTACTACATAGCGACTACGACAACCCAAAAAAAATACCCGTCAGAGTGCTTACGTGTAGTAATGCGAAATCAATATAATCCCGCTTGTGAAACGTTTTCAGTAATGTTTCTACACGTATTAAAATTGTTTCTGCTGGTTTCGTATTCGGTGTGTGTTCGCGTATTCGTTGGCCAGCTTCCTCGGCTGTGGCGTATTTCCGTTGGACTGCCCCATTTGCCTGCGGAAGCCGCCGTACATGTAGACACGGTCGCCCTCACAGTCCATTGCACTAAGCACACAACGAGCACAGACGAAATCTGAAGCGCAAGTGACGCGTCAGAGGCAGTGCGCCACGTCTTTCTTCTGCTTACGGCACTCCGGCGGTGACACCACGCTCTCCCACTGCACAGAAGCGGCGCACGCGCCGGCTTCACGGCTTCCGTGACGAAATATCTACGTTGCTGTGCTTTTCCTTCTGTTTGATTTCTGAGGCGCGTCTGTTTGGATCTCGAGCGGAGCGTGCTTGAAGACGCACTCTAATGGCCATTTTTCGGGCACAACGCCGACGCCGCCTTTTCCCGTAATGAGACATGTTAAAGGGATGCTACACAACAATATTTCGGCGCTTATTGTTTGGTCCATACGTGCTCGAAAGAGCAGTATCTCATCGGACACACCAACATCTTGTAAAAAAAGACACGAAAAGGAATTTTAAAACAAATTAACCCATCAGCAAAGACCACCTGGTGGATGTCGCTAAAGCCTCGTTTGTAATGCCCGTCTAGGAACCTTGACAGGTAGTGACGATAAGTTGATAACTGTCTCACCAATAACTATACAGGCTTTGAACCTGACGTCATCCCGACAGCTCTATGGCCAGCACAAGATAAGACCGGAGAGAGTAAGTCCCCACTAAACGGGACTCTTTTTTGTGTGTCCTCAGACGTCATTATTCTCCGTCTACAAGATTATAGTTACTCCAAAATTCACATACAAAGCAGATTTCGGGTTAGTTGCGGGGGCCCGATGGCTGGCGTGCTTCAGACCGCTTCGGTGGGTGAAACGGCTAGGGCATCCTGACGACGTCAGCCTCGCCGCAGCTCTGCTCATCCCGAGACAGACTACGTCACGATTGCGCCGGATGTGACGTGCTCTCCGCTGGCTGCTCTCCGAGCGCTTGCCAGAGTGGGCCGTTTATAACGGTAAATACAGCCATCAGGCTCAAAATACAAACGTGCGATTGTCATTTACGGATATTGTGGATCATATTCAGCCTATTTCTGAACACGACGGGTATATTTCAAATTTCGTTGATGTATGCCTTTAAGGCTTTCGCCTTAAATATCCCGCTCGACACGCTTGTCACAATTGGGCGAGTGTTCCAACAAATAAATTTAGCAGGCTGACAGGCTTCCAGCTTGTATTTACTGGTCATGATGCGGAACCTTATGCGAAATTAAACAATCTACATACTTTAAAATAAAAACCGGATTGCAGTTTCGCTTTGTGCTTTGATCGATTGAGTTATCTGTGAGCTTACGAGGGCGCGATGAGAATGTATGCGAAAATGTGCGTTTGACAATGACGTGAGCTATGCGATGTGTCACCGTCTTGCCGTGTCTGGCGGGGTGAGGGCATGGTTGCATGGAGGAATCAAAATTGAGGACTTTATTGTTTGCCGACGACAAATTACAGCTAAACCATTAATGCTTTTGCTGACGCAGTTTTGTCAGTGGTAGAACATAGCTAAACCTTATATGCAGAGATGCTGCAAGACCAAAGCGCCGGACGCCTAGCTCTTCCAAAATTTACAGGGCAACCTATCTTTCATCTTCCTGTGATCGCCCTATGTGTTAAGAAGAGAACTCCTAATTACATGTGTTCCATAACGGCGCCGACAAAATGTATAGAGTTGAAGAAGAGTTTACTTGATGAAATATTTGCACGGAAATACACACTAGCTTGCTGTATTAAAAAGTACAAATTTTTTTTCTTTGTTGCTGCTTTTTTTTTTATGTCACGGTGAAACATTTTGTTGGATGGTCTTTCCTTTTATGCTTTTTAAAGGTCTCATCTCTCCGTAAATTGATACGCCACGTTGCGTGAAAACCTGGAACTAGGCCGCCGTGTCCCGAAAAAATGGCCCGGAGACTCGACGCGCGTTGGTCAAATGGGGATACAAGCAATCCCCACCATGGCACCGCTTCTTGTAGCGTTCATGAAATATCTTATGACCGTGGTGGTTAGCTGAAGGATCGGTAAGCGAGAGGTTTGTTTCAATAATACTTAAAAAACAAGCGATGAACACAACACAACGCCTCAATACGTTGTGCTGTCTTGTGTTCGTCCCCTTCTGTGTTCCTGAGTCTCGGGTTTTTATTACCATCAGAGGTTTGCTGGAATATTTTTTTGTATTACTGCTGTAGGACTATCTTTCTCCCTTAAATGTTGACTACGGCAACATAAGGACTCTGTTAAGTCCCCAGCTTCGTGATTTCCATAGAACTTTGTCGTCCCAGGAATTTTGACACGAGCATGTTCGAAAGGCCTGCCGAAACAAAGCGACCGGAAGTATCTTGAGTAGCCAAGACGCGGCTTAGTGTTTGTAAACAGTAAAATAATGCATACTAGGCTCGTTCTACTTACCTGCGCCTCCTGAAACGGTGCAGAAAAGGGTAGGGCGGTGTACTTGCGATATGTGTATTGATACACTATACCTCAAGTACATCACCCTACACTTTTCTGCGAATAATGCAGAAGGTGCAGGTTAATTAATGTAATAGAAACGATGGTTCCCTGTGGCTCCCCTCGACAAAACAAACCCGAATATTCAGTTACCATTTTGAAAGGAAAATTTAAATTGAGAACCAACCTCACTTTGTTTACCTGGTGATATTTGTGCCCCGATGCTTACAAGAGAAAGTGAGTAAGCGGCCAAAGACACATAAGGTAAGATGAGGCAGTAAACTATTGTCCGCAATGCGCATTGACTTGAACGCATAGTTGAAAAGAAATTTCCACTGATGGATCTACTCTATACTCGTATTCACCTCAGGAACCGTAGTAACAAAGAATCCGGCTCCTCGCGGAACATAACTTATTCTTTCCCCCTTAATATTGTGTTGAATTTAGGTGTATCTACGTGCATCTTAGGTTAACCTTGCGTTGGTTTATCAAGACGTACATGTTCCATGCCCCAAAGGCATCGTTTCTTCCTCCAGACAACCAAATCTTGTAAGAAATACTTTGCGCATCGCATAAATAACGCAAAACTTCTTTTTGTCATAACAATTATACTTTTTTTCTATAAAATAGAAAAAGGATGTAGTTAGACAGGATATATCAGGCATAATTACTTATGCCTGATGACCAATTTAAGCATGATTGTAATGCTAGATACAAAGAAAGTAACAATAAAACGAAGATGGAGGGACACATCATCAAGGTAAATAGCAAACTCTACGACTGAAGTTCATAATTTATAAACTTTACCTGAAAAAAAAGTATTATTAAAGTGTTTTTTTTTTTCTGGTGCAGAGGTTTTAGATATACCAAACAAAACTGTGCCTAAGCTGAAAAAAAAAAGAGATCACGCACGGAAACTTAG
The DNA here is from genome assembly GCA_037355805.1 of Ixodes ricinus. Taxonomy (NCBI): domain Eukaryota; kingdom Metazoa; phylum Arthropoda; class Arachnida; order Ixodida; family Ixodidae; genus Ixodes; species Ixodes ricinus. The sequence continues at coordinate 5,781 of JAZHYW010064371.1, forward strand.
TTGTACGCAAATGTGTTAAACGTAGTAATTCTGGGGGTAAATCGGCGGTCTCTCGCATTACTCATAAATGTATGAGAGCATTACTGACACACGCGCGTCAATTACGATTCGACTGCCTTATGGCAGTTGTACACTCTACGCAAACACAGCAAGGAGTCACAGTTGTGTAGTAAACGTTTTAGAATTTTTATTGCGAAAGCATTACTGTCCCATGAGGCGAAGCCGGCGTTGTCTATGGCAGCAAAACGAGCCTTAAATTCCCTGGGCTTCGACGCGTCATACCAGATGCTCAAGGTCAAAGCGGACGCGCCTCAGAAATATAACACAAAGAAAAGCACAGCGATGGAGATGCATCGTCACGAAGGCCGTAAAGCCGGCAGTGGGCACCGCGCCAGCGCAGTGGGGGAGCGTGATGTTACCCGCCGCAGCGCTGTATGAAAGAAATGAAAGACGATTATAATTCTGTGCAATGCCGAATTGAGAGCGCAGCTTTTGAGGAGGGGGAAAGGGGAGGGCAGGGAGGGGAGGGTATGCTCCTCCTCCCCCTCCGCGCCTTCCCCTCCTCCCCCTGCTCCCCTTCCATACGACGGGAAATTTTTGCAAAACTTCCCGCCAAATTTGGCGGAAAATTTAGCGAAAATTTTCCCGCTAAATTTGGCGGGGAAACTCAACTCGTGCTGAGGTCACGGGACTCCAATGTCCAGGGTTGGGCAGAAATATCTAAAAAATGTATTTGGAAATACAAATACTCGAATACATTAAGATAGTAACTAAAATACAGATACTAAAATATATCGGTAAAAATGTATCGCGATGCGTAACGGAAATACGTTTTAAATAAAACAGAAGGTATTTGAAACTACAAATACAGGAATACATTTTAGGGAGGGAAGAAATACAAATACAGAAATACTGATACTGCAATACATTTTTCAAATTTGTTTGAGACGCCAACTGAGATGAAGCTTGAAGTTTGAAGTGGAAGTTTTTGATCCCGAAATTACTTTCCCGTAGGCTTGGCACTTTGCCTTGAAGGCAGTGGTTTCGAACGACAAGGAGTCTTCAATGGGCTCAAAAAGACCTTCCATCAAGGACTGACCGCGGTCCCTTCCCTGACATCCGGTCTGTCTGACGAGGGATGCGAAAAGACTTTGACCTTTAATTAACTTCTATGTCACCGTAAATCCTATCAAAACGTCACCATGCCCCTGTCCAAAAAGGACGCCCCGGTCAACATTGATAACATGACGTCAAGGTGGAATGAACTGCTATTCTTTATTTGTAGATGTAGCCTTGAACATTAAACTTTACCACATTGCTGTATGAAAGGACACTATCGTACTTTCTTTGTAGGTTTCTTCGTTAAAGATCGTGCAGGCATTGTCATTTGGAATTTTTGAGAATAGTGTACCTAATGAAGCATCCTGGAAGAGATGTCTTATCTTCTGTTATGGTTGAAAAACGATACGGTGAACATCCCTCTTGCGAAGGTCCTTTCTGCCGACCCTTCCGCCACCGACGCATAGATTGGCAGTCCTCAAGTTTCGCTTAGCATCATCCAAACAGAGACTTTGTGGATTGCAACCTGATATTGCCGGCACAGGTGAGAGCTCTCCAAGAAACAGCGCGCTCGAGCCGAGTCGCAGGTGTACGAAGTCTGGGCGGCACACCAAGGCCACCTCTGGCCTCCTTCCTGAGTTTCGGATCACCAGAGCAGCGGGTCACGTTCACGTCGGCTGATGACGTACGTCATCAGCCGACGGTCAATTGTATCTCATTGACCAACTCGAAGCAGTACAAAATCGCGCCACTCGTTTTATAACTCGTGATTTTTCTCGAAAAAGCATCTCCTGTCTAAAACAGTCCATATCTCTCCAGACACTCGACACTCGTAGAAAAACCGAACGGCTCTCTTTTATTCACAGACTATACTACAACCCATGGTCACTAAACCATTTATTTTCCCGGCTCATCATATTTCCTCTCGCCTAGATCATCCATGTAAAGTCGAACCCATTTTCTCTAGAACTAACGCCTACAAATACTCACCTCTCCCTCTATGCATTTCTGAATGGAATAGCATGCCCTCAAGCCTGGTGACGATACGTGACCATAACCATTTTACGCAGAAGCTTGTTAAGTTGTTTGAGTAATCTCTGTATAATGATGCTTTCCTCATAGTTCTCATTCAATGTTTTCCCAAATTTTTGTGAATTTTGTGAATTCGATGTACCCCTTATGTAATGCCTCACATAGAGGCCCTTAAGGTAATAAAATGGAATTAAAAATGAAAGTTGAGCCGTTCAATATCGCGGGTGCAGCCGCAGACGCATTCGAATATATGGTTAGAACTTCATTGCGCGAGTCATCCCACTATTTCAAGTCAACCACCACCAGGCTCGTGCTGCAACTGTCTGTGACTCAGCTTTGACGGCTGGGTGTACTGTGTACGCTAAGGCAAGAGAGGCGGTTAGCAGCGGGCACTGGATGCCAGCAAACAATGACTCAAGAAATCCCTACCTTAGGACCTGCGGCAAAAGATGCTCTGACTCCACTCTTGGCACGCAACCTGGGGCTCTAATCTGGACACTTGGCGAAAAAGTCGGCGGGAAATACGGCGGCTGTGAGTGGCAGGCGCCAAGGTCAGTGCGACCTCGGCCAATCGCAGCCGCCGAATTTCTCTCCGGGCTTTTTCGTCAATTGTCCAGATTAGGGCCCCTGGTTCGAATCACCGACTACGCAACACTTCTCAAAATGAGAGAAGAGGACGCCTAGAAAAATCTAAAAACCCCCAGTCTCAGGGTAAACGACGAAATGCTAGAAAAATAGTTTGAAGAATCGGAAGGAACCTTGGTCAGCATAGTAACAATGCCCCAGCATCTCCTTGACGGCCTGGTGCCCTCAGAATGTAAAAGAAGAAAAAAAAAAATGCGTTCGGACTTGTGTGTATGTTTTTTTTTCGGGGGGGGGGGGGGGAGTATTGTTCCAGATATCGTAACAAAATACATTTCATCCTGATTGTGATCGCGATACAAAGAAACATTAAAACTTTATTTCTGATACAGGAATACAGATACTGGTGAAAAAAATGTATCGCGATACAGAAATACAAATACGAAACGTATTTCTGAAATACTGCCGCGATACATCTGCATCACGATACTGCCCAACTCTACCAATGTCCCTGCTAAATTTAGCAGGGAAATATTTCGCTAAATTTAGCGTAAAGTATTTCCGCTAAATTTCACGTAACGCCACATTAATTCACGTGACGCCAAGTGTGACGTCACGAGGGTAAAACTTTTCCCGCTAAAGTTCGCGGAAAATTTCTCCTGGGCTGAGTGCCGTCACGTGTGACGTCATTATGGGAAATGTCCCATAACGCAACGCGCCGTTACGCCGACGCCGACGCCGCAGGCGACGGCGACGGCGACGGCGACGGCGACGGCAACGGCGATGGCGACGCCGCTCAACCCGGAAACGGGCGTCTGTGAGCTGCGCTCTAAAAGCAAGACTGGCGCGCTGCATCTAGGAATGCGCTGCGTGTAGAAATACGAAAGCTTTCCTACACGCAAGCAGTCTTAAGTGTCTTTCCGAACTTTTTTATTCGACCCGATCAGAATATTGGAAACAGATGAACAGTATTCGTTTTAACGTCCCGCTTCAGTTTTTTCTTTTTTGTCTCTTTCCTATTGGCTTGACTTATTGTTTCGGTGTGGCTGTGCATGCTCCTCGCTGAGCTCATTCGCATGAATTAAAACAGCCGCGGTATTTTTCCAGTAGCCGGTAACTCTGACATTTCAGGAGCACTTGTTTGTGTTCAGGAATGTGCTTCTGCCCAGCTGTACGGAAAATAAACACGTTTAAACAATAGCATTCTCATCTTTGTCGGAATAGCTAAGAGCGAGCGAAACCAGAGAGAAAAACACCATTTCTCTTGAGACGGATACAATAGGCGATGTCTTGCACTTGCGAGACGCACTTCGCTGCCGACATATATTCTTCTGCCTGGATTATCTCCCCAAAATCGGAAACCTAGCACACAAGCAACCTTCATTTGCGGTGGTTAGTCTCCCTAAAACGTAATCTCCGTTTTTTTAACAAACAGAAAGCAGCAGTATATATCTCGAACGCGCTGCCCGCCACTGAAAGCTGGCAGCACGACTACACAAGCGATCGCCGCATTAGAGCATCATTTCTGCCACGGCGCGACGCTACCAGTGTCACTCAAGCGCCCCCTGGACCAGCCGAACGGTTCTAAAGTTACTGACAAGGTGTGAACAGCAGGTCGTATCTTTCGCACGGCCTGCTCCTCGAGCAGGGGCTCGTGGCCTTTCGCCGTGCTTTCGCTGCGTGTGCACGCTCCCGGCTCACGAGACGTCGTTATGTATAAGCATAGCCTTCTATATACTACACAAGACCTGGCAGATCGCCACGAGAAGCGGCTTCGAAATCGAAAAAGGTGGAGCGGCCGACAACGGATGAGAGGAGAGCCATGTGACTGGCACCCCGCTGCGGCGAGACGTTGAAACACACTTCTTCGGAGCGAAGAAGTGTGTTTCGAATCCCCGCCGCTGCAAAAAGCTGTGCTGCTGACGTCCAGGAATCCGGAGAAATGACTCTTTGATGCTCTGTGCTACCAGATCCTGCGCTCCAAATCTGCGACCGGGCACTCTATGGCTCTGGCGTCGAACTGCCAGGCTTTGTGAGTGTAGATGGGGCTATGGTGCAAGGCAGGATTGAAGCTCGCGCTGAAGCTGGCACAACTGTAACTCCTGCCATTTCTCATTACATCAGTGACTGTGCGCCGAGAAACTGAGGGACATAAGGAGACAAAGAGCGCATGGGGACGTCATAACGCCGACCTCAGGTTCGAGTGATTAGTGGGTAGACCTAAAGCTAGCCGCCTTTGTCGCTCCTGCACTAATGCCCCATTCACAGTGATGGTTGAACCGCGTTCGCAAAGCGGTAGCGAACGCGGTCACTTAGTGTTTTCAGTGCAGTTTCACGCACATTTGATTGTGAAAACGAGCGGATCCGCTTAGCGGTTGCGATTCGAAGGCCAGTGTGAATGCAGCATAAGGCCCGTTTACACACACACACTTGTGTTTGACTCCGCGGCCGAGTGAGACGCGGCCGGTCTTAAAGCCCTTTAGGACGGCTTACTACCAGATGCACAAGAATGCAGCTCTGTCGTAAACCGTCACAAGAGGCTTAATAACCGGTCTAACGTGTTCGACGAGTGCAGTAAAACAAAGGCAGCTAGCTTTTATGTCTACCAACTAACCATTAGAATCAGAGATTGGTGTTATGACGTCACCGCGCGCCCTTCCCTTATCAACTTCTCAGTTTCTCGTCGAATAGCATAAAATTAAAACGGCACTGAATTCGATGATCCCCGAGGAATGTCCCCGTTCCCACTTAAGCTGAGACTTTAACCGTAGCTGCTAGCACGAGCTGACCCGTGCTCCTAGCTTTGAGAAGTGCATTTTTAGCGCGAGTGCTCGCTTGGTGGGAGAACTTTTCAAGGCATCGACGTCGTGCTCCCGTGCCTGTGGCATTAGTTGCGGTCTCAGCTTGCAAGGATTTTCCGGTGAAATGTTGTGTTTCATAAAGCAACCCAATGGTATTGTCATTCCTTTTAAAATATCTTCCGCACAATATCCAAATTTTCAATCCTTTTCAATTTTAGTCCCCTCCGTACAAGTAATTCAATTTGTAATTAAGTAATCTCACCTATTCCACTCTGATTAACACTCCAAATATTAATAAAATACAACAATAAACATTTAATAGAAAATGTTTTGACAGACATTAATAGTTCCAGGATTGAAAGTCATCAGAGGGGGATCGGTGGCCGAGTGGTCTAGCGCACACCAGCTCGTAGCACGCGGAGCGAAAGCTCGCGCTGCAGAACCAAGGGATCCTGGGTTCAATCCCCACCCCGCCCGTTTCGATCTGGATGAGCATCGTACCGGCGTGCGGTTGTGTGTCACTACTGCGTGGTGCACGTGAAAGACCCCAGGCTAGCGGTTTCACCGTACTCTGCTAAATTGCTCATCAACAGCGAGTGACTCGTCGGAACTTTGAAATGGCTGACCAACTACACACTGTATAAATACCCCCACAACCCCAATTATTATGAAACTCATCAGAATAATTTTATCAAGTGATAAAATCACATTTAGTGGAGGGTCACAGTATTAGACACAATATTTAAAACAAATTATCGGAATAAAATAAGTCCTTTCCGTTGGTCATGATTTCCTCGCGAGTGAACAAACATGCGACTTTTACTCATCGGGGAGTGCCCTATTAAGTCAAAAGTGCGGTAGTAACCGAACGAAGTGAA
>JAZHYW010064377.1:0-117476 GCA_037355805.1 Ixodes ricinus
TTTTTCGTTAAAAACTATTTCAGGGCATGACTACGGACATTGGAGCAAAAAAGGCCATGATTTTTTTAGAAAGCGGAAGGGGTCGAGCCTTTGGCTGGGACGTTTGACATGGAATGACCCGCTTACGAAGCAACACGACGCAGGCGCATCGATGCCATTATTAGAAAAGCTGCGAAGCGAGTCCTGGACCTCCCGGTGGCTAGCCTCCAACGCAAAGTTGTCGGCGCTGGGGCTGCTCAACTCCCACCAGGAGTTGAAGGAGGCCCACCCTCGTGAACACGCGACTCTCGCAGACGGTCTCTGGGCGCCGCTTGCTAGACCGCTTGCACATCCAACACGAGTGCATTCCAGAGGAGACATGCAGGCTCCCGGAGCTGTGGCGTCACAAGCTCTGGGTTTCTCCACTCCCGCGCAACATGGACACGCAGACACATGAAGGCAGGCGAGAGAGCGCGCGCTCGGGCCTCGAGCACCAATACGGATCCAAGCAGGGCGTGTACTACGTTGATGTGGCAGGGCCGTCACGCACTGGTTTCTACTCGGCCGCCGTAGGTCACCAGGACCAACGCGTTGACGGGCTCTCATATAGAGCGATCAACTGCGCGCAGGCCGAGGAGGTAGCCCAATTCGAAGATGATCATCACAAATTCGCGCAGAGCCTGTGAGCACTACCTGGCGGGCGAGGTCTCACCTCTGGCCCACCGTATTTTAAAGCAAGCCGAGACAGATTCGGACCCCTCATCTAAACGCATCGTTTGGACTCCGGGCCACCAGGGCCTTCGAGGTAACGAGGCTGCGGACGCAGCCGCCCGAGCGCTTACCCACCGGGCACCTCACCCAGGGTCTTCCGGCTCGGAGATTAGACAACCGCTTCTGCGGTTCAGGGAAATCCTGGCCGATTATTGCAGACATCATCGGCTTTTCCCGGTCCCCGCTAAGGGCCTGAGTGGGGCCGATGAACGAGCCCTGAGGCTCCTGCAGACCTGTTGTGTCCTGCAATAGTGAAACATTTTAAGCCGAAAGTGGATGGGCGATGCCCCTCACTGTTGGGAACTCTCCGATGAGCTTTCACATGGTGTGGGCACGTCAGATGAATCCTTCCCTCCCCCTAACCCTTCCCCCATTAGAGAGGCATGGGAGGCAGCCCTATATACTCAACTGCTCGGGGCTGGAGTCTCAAAAGGCTTTAGTCCAACGGGGCGCGAGGTAGCGAATTTGTCCAGCGGGGACCCGGACTAAGGACTCCACCTATGTAAAGGGCCATTTTGGCCCGCAAACTCTCCCTTTATTGAATAAAGTTTTTCACCACCACCATGCAAGGAGGCTCAAAATACTAGAAGAAGGTAGGTTGCAATATGTTTGGAAGCTTTTTCACAAAAAGTTGAAACGACTGTTTGGCCAACATGACCGTGGGATCTCTCGTCCATTGGTGCGCGTGACAGGTCACATGCGAGACGGATGGTTGATTGTAGAAGGATTCCTTGCAGGGGTTGCGCGCGCCCGTCCGGTAGGTTTTATCAGATCGAAGGCTGGCCGTGAAGCAAGCAAGCAAGCGGTTGAGGTGGATCACGAGCGGACCAGACACCGCTGCTAGTACACGGGACGATCAGGGCAATCGCCGCAACGGAGAAAACGAAAGCCATGGGACGTCGGCCGGGACGCTAATTTCCGCCATCACGGGATAGGCGCTTGCAGCGTGGTCGGCTGCCGCAATCGGACTGGCTTTTCTTCAGCGGGGTTACCTTTCACTGGTAAGCCTTTGGCGTATTACACACATAGTTTTACGATATCAGGAATCGATCAACAATTCTTTTAGACTTCCGACGGTCGCCGAACTGCGGAAGCAATATATTTCGGCCGTTCGTCGCGGCGGTGGCTGGACCCCATCGAAGTGGAGCGTGGTGTGCTCCGTGCACTTCCAATTGTCAATAAAACATCTCCAACCTCAAATCAAGTTGAGCTGGTTCAATTTATCACGACAGCAACAAAACATCCCAATGGACGACCTGCACTAGCGGCCGCAACGAAAAGAAAAATCTTAGTCATGGGGTACGGCTAGGTACGGCTAGTTTAGCCGGTGTTCAGCAAGGTGACTAGCGGCTCACCGCCATGGCCGACTCGTATCACCGCTGACCGCCAGCACTAACGAAGCACTTACTGTCTCGGAACACTGGGGGACACATCTAGAAAGAATTGGAGGAGCAAATAACGCGTAAATAGCCATGTTCAGCATCACGATCATCTGGTGGGCTAGTTGGTTGATCATTATGTTGAATTAACAGCGCAAAACGACAAGGAAGGATAGACAATGGAGACAGGATAGAGCGCTGACTAACAACTGACGTTTAATGAAAAAGGAGAAAGAGGAAAAATAACCCAAGAATGCTTTTAAAACACGCGAAATGAAAACCCGCAAAAACATATGCTATAGCTTGAGTTGGCTGAAAATTAATTGCTAATAATACTAAGGTTTCAGCTGCACGCTTAAATGACTTGTTGAAAACGGTTGAGTCCTAGGACGACGTGCGTAGAAACTCTGGTAGATAAAAGAAAGAGGAAGTTTACGTTTAAAGTATTCACAGATGCTAATGGACCTTTTGGCGAATATGTGCTGCCACCTATGGGGCGATGGGCGAACCTGAGGCGCACTGGGTTGGAGAGTATTTGTAGAGAAAACAACGTGCACGTTAGGCTTCTTGTGGGCTACCGGTTCGTTTTCTTTTTGGTTCTTCGAGGGGTCGGACTGGTGAACTCTCCTGACTGCACGAATCCAGGCTGCCCGCTTAACGGGATGAAGCTTACCACACGGAAAGCGAAAAAGCTAATTCCACAACCCGGGCGATAATAGTTCCGACAGCCGAAGGCTACACAGTTCACCGGCATGATTGCGGTGCACGTCGTAATCTAGAACGGGCGTCGTCAGTACGATGACTCGTGTTCACCTTGTTCGCAACATCAAAACTTGAGTCTCGACTCTCGATGGTCTTATTTTCTTCTTCTTCTTCTTCCGAGGCGCCCAAAGGCGAGAAATGCAAGATGGCGGATTGTTTGGAACTAGATACTCTCGAACCCAGGCGCATCAAATACTTCGCGCATGCGCACCGCGTATTTCTACAGAAGGTTCATTATCGTTAAATATCGCGACTTAAAAAATAAAGTTCTTTTGGTGACAAGGCCACGGACGGCGCGCTTACGCAGGCATCCCCAGTGGACAGAATAACCTGTGCCTCGTAGAGCTCGCGAGTTCGTCGTTCCCCGAAACGTTTCAGGATTTTTGTTTTCCTGAACAAGGCGGAGCACTGGCAGTCCCTGACATGTATGGCAAAGTGGCCTGCTGGCGACGACTTTAGTGAAGCGGCATGTTCTCTTAGACGATCGTTCACACACCTTCCTGTCTGACCCACATACACTTTCCCACAAGTAAACGGTATTTCGTATACCACTGCACATTGGCATTCGACGTATCTTTGTTGATGTTGAACTCCGCACACGCCCTGTTGCTGCTGCTTGTTGTTAATTTTCGGGCACAACTTCTTTAGTTTGTCCGGTGCAGACAACACGACTTTGACGTTAAACTTCGATGCAACTTTCTTAAGGTTGTGGGAAATGCGGTGAATGTATGGAAGCACAGCCGGTCGGATATTTGTGTCCCTTTGTATCTTCTGTCGTCCGCGTGAGGTGATAATGGACTCGGCGACTTCATACAAGATTGAACTTGGATAGCCTGAATCTTGAAGACGCTGCACTTGATCATGAAAGCTTTCCCCCGCTGAATGTACACAAGATTTCTTTAGCGCCGCATTTAGGGAGTTTTTTACAATTCCTCTCTTAATAATCTTCGAATGTGCCGAATCGTATTGCAAGAGGCCTTTCTTGGACCTTGGAGCGTACTTCCAACAAGTATGATGTTCAAAGAAAGACAGTCGTAGATCCAAGAATTGAAGGACGGTGTTCACCGGTAACTCATGCGTGAACTTGAGCCCTTGTCCTTTTTCAAAGAAGGTGGATTGTATGGTGTCAAATATTTGTAATTCATTGTCTGCCGGGCGTTGTGTGAGGAGAACCAGGTAGTCGTCCACGTACCTGAAAATACGGGAAACTTGGCCGATGGGAAGGACATTAGCTATTGTCCGATCACACTGTGATAGAAAAATATCGCAGAGGACCGGAGCCACGCACGACCCTATACAAATTCCTTTCTTTGCAAGTAAGTCTTGCCCTCAAACGCAACGACCGTGGCAGAAAGGTAGAATTGCAAAAGTTCTAGAAATGATTCTTCCGAAATTCCACATTCGTTTTGAAAGGACGTGGTTCCCTTTGCCTCAATGCACTCTTTGACAGCTGCAAATAATTTTGAATGTGGGATCGAATAAAACAGGTCTTCCACATCGAGCGAAAATCCGTACCTGACTGTCGATGTATCCTGCTGAAGGTACTTGTATAACCTCCTCGGAGTTTGGTGTCAGAAATGGATCATTCAGTACGAGGTTAGAAAAGCCACGGAGCAAGAAGCGTGACATCAACCCTTGCCATGATCCCTTTTCAGTGACAACGACCCGAAAAGGGACAACCGTCCTTGTGGGTTTTGGCTGTGAAAAACATGTCTAAATGATCTTTTTGGAAGTCGATATCAGCTTCTTCATCTGCATCAACTCAAGCCTGGTGGACAGTTGGAGCGCCTTGGCCTTCACCTTTTTGGTTTTGACTTCTAGATGGTTAAAGTTCTTGCCTATGGCTACTCCTGCTTTTCCAGGTAGTTTGTCCTCGATATAACCACAAAGCCCCTTCTTTATCAGACACCAGCAAGTTTAAATCGTTTGCGATGAAGTATTCAACTAAACGAGACATGTTCATCTTCCTTTGACTACCTTCTGGCATAGATCGCAAAAGCACGTCGACACTGTCCTCAATACATCGGGTTCTTTCACTTTCGTGAGCCTTATAAATGAGCCTTATAAAATCCTCATTTATAATGCCTTATAAAAGCATTATAGATGAGGATTTTTTAACACTTGTCGGAAGCGAGTATCTATGGCGACACAGTACACCAATTATTTTGTTCATTTTCATGCGTGTATGTTGAATCTGTGCATCCCAGTTAAGCGTCTCGGAAAACACAACGCCTAAGCATTTCATCGTTGGTACGATATTGATCTTGCTTTGTCCTAGTAGAAGATGGATATCTTCAGATATTACTTTATTCTTCGTTCGAAATATTATAGCTTTAGTTTTGTTAGTATTAACCTTCAAGTGATTTTTTTCGGACCATTGGTGCAAGTATGAAAGGAATCGATTGCCACATGCAGACAACTCGCCAACCGTTTTTCCTGTTACAAGCATTGTAAGATCATCAGCATAGGCAATAATATTTACTGAAAGGGGAGCATAAAAATATCATTAACATATATCAAAAATAACAGAGGGCCTAAAATACTACCTTGCGGTACACCAGATGACAGTTTCTTTAGCTCTGATGAGAAGTAATTATGTGATACCATCTGATTACGGTGCATTAGGTAGGAGTGAAGAAGTGATAAACTTACGCCCCTGATCCCATAATGATTGAGTTTATATATTAGCACGTTATGGTTGAGTAAGTCAAATGCTTTAGAGAAGTCTACATATATTCCAAGCACTAAATGTTTTTCTTCAAATGCGTTGATTATTATTTCTTTTTGCTGACCGAGTGCCATTTCCGCGGATCGATTTCGTCGGAAACCAAACTGGTTGTCTGACAAGACAGCATGTTTGGTTAAAAAGAGTTAATTCTATGATATATGATTTTTTCTAATCCTTTTGACAACACTGGAAGAATGGAAATTGGCCTGTAATTTGACAAATCAGAAGTAGGACCGCCTTTATGTATAACGACGACTTTTGCGACTTGCATTTGTTTTGGGAATACGCCAGTGGAAAATGAAAGGTTGTATATATGAGTTAACACTGGGGCCAATAGATCGATGACGTATATGAATGGCTTGATTTGAAACCCATCTTTATCTTTTGCTTTATTGTGCCTGAGACTTGTAAATGTGGCAATTACTTCGTTTTCTGACGTTGGGAATAGATATAGGGACTCTCGGACACCTGGTGCCTGGCATGTGTAGTCACCAGGCGTGTCAGGTGGGCTACATAGGTTCTTTGTGACGTCAATAAAAAACTGATTGAACTCATTACATAGCTCTTTTCCGGTAATTTCATAACCATCCTTTACTATTGACGTAACCGGTACCCTGGAGCTTAAGTTCAAGACTTGGTTTAATTGGCTCCACTGATCACGTGCACTTTTACCTGAGGTAAAAGAAAATAGATTGCAAAAGTATTCACGTTTTGCATTCTTCAGCTCTCGATTCAGCCGATTGCGGTATTTTTTATATGTACATAATTTCGCAGAATCTCGAGATTTGATAAATTTCGCATACAGTTTATCCTTTGCTTTTATTTTTCTGACGAGCTCGGGCGTGATCCACGGTTTTTTATTTTTGCGTTTACGATAGCATATAATGGGAAAGCATTTTGCATAAGCTGATTTCACTTTTAGCATTAGAGCATCATATGCGCTGTCAGCGTCTTGTAAGGATAGCACGTCATCCCAACTGATGGCACGTATCGCGGTTCGAAAGTGCTCGAGGATATTAATATTAACGCGCTGATAAAACGTGGGACCTAATTCAGAACTATGATAAAATGGCGATACGGTGATGAAGGAAAACACGGGGAGGTGATCACTTACATCGGATAGAACCGTGCCTGCGTTTGAGCCATATTTCGTCGCGTTAGTTATGACAAGATCTAGAGTTGTCGCTGTTGAAGGCGTGATACGAGTTGGTACTTCGATAAGGTTAATAAACCCATAAGAATCCAGCAAAGTCATGAATTCTATTTGCGCTGCACTCACGCATTGCATGTCGATGTTCATGTCTCCGGACAAGTAAAGGATTTGTTGATTGATTGACACATGATCCAAGAGAGCCTCAAGGGCGCCAAAAAATCTGTCTAGGTTTCCATCTGGAGGCCTGTACAATACCGTGAACAAATCGTTGTTACCCTCTACAGTCAACATTTCATAATCTGAAGAGATACAAGTAAGACTGTCATTAACCGTGACAGTGCGTGAATTAAGGATTTGAATTGAAACACCTCCCCCTCTTCGGTTGGTTCTGTTAATGTAAAAATGTGAGTAGTCATTGAAAACCAAATAGTTTGATTCATCATTATACCAGGTTTCACTGAACATGATAACATCAAAGCGAGTTTCGAAAGAATGAAAGAGTAATTGTATTTCGTCCACCTTGTTGTTTACCGAACGACAGTTTATGTGCAAAATGCTAAGAGCATTTTTATTAGCGAAGTCGCTAACGGCCGTTGGGGATAAAAGTTCGTGACAGTTCATAATAATAAAAAAAAGTGGTATACGAAATACCGTTTACTTGTGGGAAAGTGTATGTGGGTCAGACAGGAAGGTGTGTGAACGATCGTCTAAGAGAACATGCCGCTTCACTAAAGTCGTCGCCAGCAGGCCACTTTGCCATACATGTCAGGGACTGCCAGTGCTCCGCCTTGTTCAGGAAAACAAAAATCCTGAAACGTTTCGGGGAACGACGAACTCGCGAGCTCTACGAGGCACAGGTTATTCTGTCCACTGGGGATGCCTGCGTAAGCGCGCCGTCCGTGGCCTTGTCACCAAAAGAACTTTATTTTTTAAGTCGCGATATTTAACGATCCTTAGCATTTGTGAATACTTTAAACGTAAACTTCCTCTTTCTTTTATCTACCAGAGTTTCTATGCACGTCGTCCTAGGACTCAACCGTTTTCAAAAAGTCATTTAAGCGTGCAGCTGAAACCTTAGTATTATTAGCAATTCATTTTCAGCCAACTCAAGCTATAGCATATGTTTTTGCGGGTTTTCATTTCGCGTGTTTTAAAAGCATTCTTGGGTTATTTTTCCTCTTTCTCCTTTTCATTAAACGTCAGTTGTTAGTCAGCGCTCTATCCTGTCTCCCTTGTCTATCCTTCCTTGTCGTTTTGTGCTGTTAATTCAACATAATAGCCATGTTCAGCGGTCAGAGATAGCGCTAAAGAGATCTCAGCAGGGCGCTGGACGACGAGAAAAAACGCATTTACAGGCGCTTCCATATTTGTTTATGTCGCTGGCAATGCGGCTTCCGTGTTTCTCCCTGGCGTTGTTTTTAAATTTTCCTTTGTAAGACTTTGTCTCGGACAATAAGTCTCTCATTGTAACTTTTGTTGCGTGAGCTACACAGGCCGAGGTTGAGCAGTTTCGCCTTGCTCGCATAATGAGCCGTTTTTCCTGCTGCGCAAGCGCGAGGAGCAGTGACGTCACACGGCGCACAGCTGGCGCGCCGGAGACGCCGCCGCCGCGCACTCTGCCTCCGCCACGCGCGCCTCGCCGGTCCACGCATGCGCGGGGAGGAGTGACGTCACACGGCGCACAGCTGGCGCGCCGGAGCCGCCGCCGCCGCGCGCTCCACCGCCACCGCGCGCGCCTCGCCGGTCTGCACATTCCAGAGGAGTGACGTCATAGCTGCGGCAGACGCACTGGCGCCGCCGCGTGCCCAGCTGTCCGCCTCCGTGGCGCAGTAGCCAAGTCTGACGCTGCACTGGAGGCGCTTAATAGCGTCTCTCATTTTGTGCGCATAAGATCACGCTACGTATATCCTGGCATAGCCGAACTAAGCCACCGCAATTTTTTTTCCTGATAAACATTTAAGTATTAGTTTTTATACGATAAAATACCCATTTACGCAGTGGCTTTTAAGTATGCATATGCGTGACCTATCTTTTTACGTCACTTCCGCGTGTTAGTTCTGATTAGATAGTCACCCGCTCGCTTCGGGCTCGATGAATACCTCAGAACATAATCGCTCGTTGGACGCGGATTACTCGTTTAGCTCGCGACTACTTAGTCGTGCTACTAACCTTAAAACGGCGCTAGTTAGTAGCGCCTGGTAAATACGGCTGTAGATTGCTCGTAATTATTCCCAGTCACGTAAAAAAAGAACACAAAGCGCCATTTACGGAATACAATCTACCTCCTCTCATAATTATTATGACATTCCGTGAATACAGATTATCTAAGGCTGCTAAAATGTAAACTTCACTCCATGCCCAACATACTATTTGTGAATTTTTTTTGCATTTCCGCCTTGCTTCATTTATGGCGATTTTATACTTTCAGTAATTTAAGTAATGAACGTCATGCGTTATGTTCTCAATGAAAACAGAAAACCTTGTATTGCGTAATGTCCACAAGGTTTAAAGGAATAATAAACGAAAATATAATAAACATTAGTTAGCGACGTGATCGCTCTTGGTTTCCGGAAAAGCTTTGTTGAAGTATTGCGCGTCGTGACCAATATTTCACCCGAAAACACAAAACCCCAGCGCGAACGTAGGTATTCATTTAGTTGCCTTCCGCCAAGATATAAAGTAGGTTAGCATACATACATTTCCTGCACCTGCGTGTTTTAAATACCTCCTAGTATATTCGTACGAAACTTTTATTATTTTGTCTTAGCAGGTACGGGGTTGTGGAGGGTGTTGTGCCAGCTCGTGGATAAAGAACGAGTGCTTGTTGGTCTAGGCAGCAGCTATTACGTGTACGGTGCCAGACACAGCGATGTGGGCTCTGCAAAATGTTATCTTCCCAGACGTTGCCAAAAGCCTGCCAATGATTCGGAAGGACTTCGAAGTGGTCGCGCTGGCTTTACCAAATACCATGTAAGCCTCGCCACTCCGAGCGCCCCTGGCGAGCTCGCAGTTTCCGCTAGCAGACGAATTCTCCACAACGCAATGGTTTTGCCTATTTCTGTGCGAGGTGACCAATGAAAAAAATTGACTGCATCTTCACGTGGTGAATGATGTTGATTGGGGCGAAGCTCTGGTGGTGCTTGTCTGCCGCTGAGCCGCAGCATGCCGAGCCTTTCGTTCGTTTCATCCATGTCAGAAAGAGAATGTGTGGTATGGAACGTGGTTATATACGCATTTGAGCATTTGACCGCAGCGCCCTCTCGTCTATAAACGTTGAGCCAATGCATGCAAAGTTTAACGCGATTATATACGCATTTGACCGCAGCACCCTCTCCTGTATAGACGTTGAGCGGCTACATGCAACGTTTCATTCATGACACCCCAGCTCTTGAGTTACTACCACATCTGAGAGCCCCCTACTCGTCCCGTAATCGTGGCCGAGTGGTTAAGGCGATGGACTAGAAATCCATTGGGGTCTCCCCGCACAGGTTCGAATCCTGTCGACTGCGCAAAAATGTTTAATCATTTTTATATCACTTGTTTCATCTTTTTTCGTCTTTTTTTTTTGCCCTACACGAGCTCGTGAGCTCACGAGCAGGAGCGCGAGCACTGGACGCCAGACAGACACCAGACAGATGGACGGAGAGATGGACGGACGGACATGGCTAGCCCCTAAGGAGCTTCGCCCCTAAAAGCCAAAGGTACTTTAGCGTGATATAACGGGAGCGATGTAAGCGCAGCTATCATTTGCAGGCGGCCGTAAGAAATCATCGCCGCAAAAATGCGTAAGTATTGGTCCAAACTGTCGGGTCGACATATAGTTACGCAATCATGTGTGTATATAATTTATTCTTGCTTGTAGCTACTGCAGAAATTAGTGGCTAGAAGGTAAAGGGAATACTCCCCGCAGATGCACGCAGATGCACGGTACATTACCCAAAACACGCCAACAGGCAATCGTTACAGCGCTGATGTTCCACGTTGAATACTATCGTCTGTATCTACGGGCGACGGAGACCACCAAGCGAACCGATGAACAAAGGGCAGCCATTTTAGCTTCATGTGGCGGGACCCGATGCCATCGAAATCTACAACACCTTTACCCTCGCACCTGAAGAAAAACAGGGCTACCAGACAGTACTGAAGAAGTTTGAAGAGTACTGCAGGCCCCGGAAAAATGAAACATACGAACGGTACGGTTTTCGTTCACGAAAACAAGGAAGTGGTGAGCCGTTCGAACAGTTCGTGCGAGAGCTACAACTGAAAGTGAAATCGTGCCTCTTCTTGACTTTGTCGGACTCTATGGTACGAGATCAAATCGTATGTGGAGTAACGAACAAAAACTGCGAGAACGTCTGTTGCGCGAAGAAGATCTGACGTTGGAAAAGGCCATACAGCTTGGCAAGGCCTATGAGGTTCTTCAGGCACGAAAATGAAACTCTCGACGGTCCCCGACGTGTCGACGCAGTAGACAAAAAGAAGAGAGCGGTCATGCATGAGCGGAAAGTCCAACCGACGGGAAAAAATTGTCCCAAGTGCGACCGGAAGCACGACCCACGGAAGTGTCCGGCATACAACAAAAAGTGCAACAAGTGCCACAGGATGAACCACTTCGCCGTGTGTTGCAAAACGAAGGCGTTGGTAGATGAAGTAAAAGAACAGGACGACAGCGATTTCTCCGTTCTTCAAATCAGCACACTACCCGCATTCGAGGAAAACGCTGGCAGCGCCTCTGGCGAGCTTCTCACCGCGAATAGGGCGTTGGAGTTGCGCATAATATAACACTGTCAGAAGTCCCCTCCCCCCCCCCCCCCCCTCATCTTCATTCACAACCGCTCTCTCTCTCTCTCTCTCTCTCTCTCGTACTCGAGTGTGACAAGTTTGACGGTGTTGACTGCCGGGACTTCGCTCCTCGCAGGATGTCTTAGCGTACCGCAGCTTGACAGCTCGTGGCGCGAAGGCTCGCACCGCAGGCTCGGACACCACGAGTTCAAATTCTCTGCCCGTTTCGATATGAAATATATGAAGGGCGTTGAACCAATATCCGATATAGGGCAGATCGGTCTCTAGCGGTGTAAATGTTCACAGTGTCCTTGTCATTTTACGGCGACAGTCATTAGGGAGTTTTCGTAGACCGCGTTTCCCCCTCCGCTAAGCCCTAGCAATGAAGAAGTTGCTACTGCGCCTGCGCGCCAATGGCCTTGACTGTCAGAGTTCCGGGTATCGTAGCGGGTTGTGGAGGGCGTTGCGGGACGGTGAAAACCATCTACGAAAAGCTCCCGATTAGCGAAGTTTCACAGCGGATCCCGGGGTGTGCTCGAGTCTAGGTCATGGCCCGCTACATTTAGCCGAAAAATTTATCCGCATAATCTAGAGTGTCACGTGGCATCACAGTGTCACGTGATGCTACAATTTTTCCTTTAAATTTAGCGGGAGTTTAGTGTCACGTGACCGCGTCACAGTGTCCTATCAGCACAGTCCCAGTGTTGGAAGCGGCATTGGACTTTTTTTGTGGCGGGTTTTGTAGCAGGCGAAGTATTGGTTCGGAGCAGCCACTGACACTTTTGGAGCAGATGTCTGTTAGCGAGTCACTTGAAAATAAATTGTTAAATGAGTTCCTATCTGATAATAATCGAGGGTTCTTCTTCGATAGTGTGACCATATTACTTATTACATTTTGTAGTAAGAATAGATGGGACACGAAAAGAACACACGGTCTCGTTCTTTTAGAGTTGAGGCTCCAGCCAGAGGAGGTTCCACTTACAATGGTTGTTTAGAAAATTGTTGGAAAATGAAGCATAGCGCGGTTAAGTTGTGATGAAGCCTCTCTCTCCATCCCTCTGCTATACAGTCGGTAATTAATTTAGTCGGTAAATATAATTTCCGTAAAATGCCGGCAAAAATGAGCATATCCGCTATGAACATTAAAAAACAATAAAAATACCCCCCTACCCCCACAAAAGACACTGAACTAAAGATTCTAGTTTTATAAGCTGCAAAAACAACTACCCACAAATATTATAAAAATCTTCATTTGATCTATTAAAAACGACACTGCGCTTTGGTGGCGTTCGAACCAGGATTGAATCCAAAGTTCGTTATCCTTTCGAATGACAACGCCGCACGGAACTACTTTGTCTAACGATGACAAATTATAGAACCGCGTTTTTGTGTGTGTTTTCTTAGTACGAAAGCATTAATTTTTCACGACGGGCGACGTCATCAGCTCTGTCGAAGTGAAGCCAGCCCAGCGCACGGAAACCACGCGAAAGCCTAGCCAAGCACCACTATAGTTTCCCCGATCTCTAAAGGGCGGAGTGAAGCTGATAGTTGCGCTTCGGTCCCGGTGGCTGGCGCGCGTCATAGTATCAAGGAACGAGGCTCCCATTGGCCGCTGCGCGCCAGTTTCAACGACCGCCACCCCATGGAGCTGCCGGTAACACGAAGCGTCCAAAGTCAGCTAACGAAGAAAGCGCGCGATCTGCCGTCGACGCAAATACGCCGCAGACGAAAAAAGGGAGCGAAAGAATGACATGCGTGCTTTCGCATACACAACTCATAAGAAGTCGCTTAGGTATACCTCAAGCCTTTTTTTTCTTTTTTCTCCTTTCTCGGCACATTTTTTTAATTATTATTTTACAGTCAAAACCAAAAGAGGTGGACCTGTAATAGTACTGAGAGTAATTTCCGAGCCAATCAGGCTAACCCGCTCCCCACACCAGGCGCTGCTCCTACACTCCGGTGCAAAGCGGTGAAGCTCGACGCGCGCGCGCTGGTGCGAAGTCGTGAAAGTTGACGCCAGCGGCGTATGTGCCGGGTACACTGCAGTCATGACATGGATGCATGTGTCATATACAGTCAAGGGGTACCATCAGGAGTAAAAGGCCCTGGTTTTGTCTCTACCGTAGCCGCCATCCCACTACTTTGCATATTTTTCTCGTGACATCGCCGACATCGTCTGAAAATTTAGACAATGACGAAGCCAGCCCGGTTGACAAGCAACCTCTACACTCCGTTTCATCTACGGGCAAAGTGTGGGTGGTGCTACGAGCTAATGGGATGAATTAAACAGCGTGAAAAGCACCACATCATGGCATTCGTCACCTATCTGCACGAGCTCTTTTACCCTCTATACACCAACCAAGCGCAGCGAATTCCGCTAGACTCGCACTTTTAGCTTGTGTTTGAACTTTCGACTGTGCTAAATGAAACAAACCATACGGTGATTAGAGATCCTGTGATACATACTTGAACCATTTTCGTGTCCTCCTACTTCTCCGAAAAATAGAATCAAGCAATAAGCAATGTGTTTGTGTTTTGCTTTATTTAAGTCAGTGTTGGGAAGTACTTTAAGTACATTGTACTTAAAGTACTACTTCAAGAGGTTTAGTAAACTTGTACTTCACCTGAAGTACATTCCCTGAGTATGTACTTGTACTTTACTTAAAGTATCTTTTTCTGATGCTTTCCGAGGAAAGTACAACCCCCGACTTCAAAGTACATTCTCCAAATTTGTTTTGTTAAGTTTGTATCACAAAATGATGCTTTGTCAACTCCGCAGAAATACTGGGAGGGATATTTTACTCACACCAGAAACGTGAGCAGACAACGCATCGCTCCGTTTGTTCTTGGGGCGGCTTTCCCGTAGCTTTTTGAACTCTCGCTACTTCTCGGTCGATCAGCGCAAGCGAGAAGGTTTAGAATATTAGGAGAGCAAAATTAAGCCCCTGAGACTGTGGTGCGGAAAAAATTGAACTTTCATGTGGAAAAGAAAAGACAACAGAGGACATGGGCGTACTAACTGGGGGGGCAAGGGGGCGCTTGCCTCGGTTCTCAGAGTGGTAGGCAAGGTAGTGTGTTGCCTCCCCCCCCTCCCTAAAACAGCTGCCACTGGGCATGGAAAATACTGGCCGGCTGGCGCCCAAGGAGATACCAAGGGCGGAGTGTCGAACCGGAACCGAACCGAACCGAAAACCGTAACCGAACCGTTATTTTTAGCCGTACCAGAACTGAACCGGAAATGTTCGCCGTCGTCTTGGAACAGAACCGGAGAAAAAATATAACGGTAACCGGTTCAAAACGGTCCACGGTAATTTTTTTTTACTACGAAATAAGTGTTCGAGAAGTAAAAATTGCCAGCTGTATTTATATGTATAGTGATTAAGTTATCATATACTGAATTGCAATGTATAAACAACTCTGGGTTTTCGTGGCAATTTTGTATTGGCACTACGATTAACGTGGTACCGTGACGTCATGGTGTCAAGATTTTCTATCAAATATTGTCACGTCACATGGCCTTGTGACGTAGTCGCGTGACTCACCGCGTCAAGTTGACTTAAATTGAGTACGCCATTTCAGTCCGTTGCAACTCAAGAAAGTAGGGCGAGGGAAAGGAAGGCCGGGGAGAAGGAAGCAGGCGGGAGAGAGGAGGAGGTTTCCCCTCTCTTCTCCAGCGTTCCATCTGCTTCCTGTTGACAGCGTGACGTCACATGCCATCACGAATTCTCACTCTGAGTCACGTGAAATTTTGACGTACGCCATTGTCATGAGCCCGAGTCGAGTGCTCGGGTTCTTGTCAATCAGCATCGCCAAACATTCGTGTTGGCTCGTGTTCAATCAAAGGTGAGAATAGCCGAACTCTAATACTGGCGGTACACCATTAGCGTCAGATCACATCGCCGCTTGTTCTAATAGCGAGGTGAGGAAGGAAAGCTATTTCTTTTCCTTTATTTTTTCTACGTCTGCCACTGAGCGGAGAGAAAAACTAATGGGCGTTTTTGCAAACTATCAACGTCAGGGAGTAACTTTTAGTGGCATTTACTGAAAGTACAAAAAATGTTGCAGGAGCCATGTACATATCATTGAGGCAGCCAAACATGTTTCGTTGTTGCTGAACTGTCTCGTGAAAGTTGTCCCCGAGAATAGAAGCATTGAAAAGGACTAAATGTGGTTTATTAATCTGACGATAAATAAAACTACAAGTGTGTACGGCAGGAATACCTAAAAAGAAAGATTGTAGTGGCCTTAGAGGCAGCCGTTCATATTCTCTCAGTTTTATTTAAACTTCGCAGTTTTGGGGTGCAAAACAAAAGAAACGGAGGATTACTGTAAACAATTTACACAAATATAATTGTCGAATTGGCACACCCAAGCGGAGGAGGGAGTCCCTCAGAAATAAAAAAGTTCTCTAAAGGAGCATCGTAAAACGCAAAGAAAAAGGAGGGGGGGGGGGGGAGTTTTAAAAACATGCTCTGTTGTAAAGGTTCTTCTGCTCCGCATCTTGCGCGCAGACCGAGACAGTGTGACCCCGCAAACCTACTTCGTTTGCAAAATCACTCCTGCCAAAAGTGCCTTTTCGTGGTGCCAGACGCTCGCGCTGTTCCTCACGACGCTGCACCAAGAAAGACTAATTTTTGTTTCTGAAAACATGAGGTAGCGCGAACCTTCTGCAGTATGCAATGTGCACCGCGGGATTGGATTTTCTCAACAAAAGAAATTTCTGACCACAAGCATATAGTGCGATGATGTCACGTGCAAACCATCTAAAACAGTTCATTTTCCTGGTTAAATGTGATGTTCTCAACACAATACTCGGTTTCACTTGAAGTGTGAGCGCAGCAGAAGCTAAAAGAGCGAGCTCCGGGCTTTCAGCGTTCTTGCCAAGCACGCGCGCTCGTGCAGTGCAAGCACCGCTTCAGGACCACATGCTCGCGCTTGTAGCATCAACTGCCACTTAAGGCATTTCTGGCCATTTTTTTTATTTGCATCGCGTTCGCTCTAACTATACTCTGCTTCACCTTATGATGTACCGCAGGGAAGGCTACCGAGCGCGAGCTCCTTGCTCTTGTGCGTAACTCGGTGGCACAAGCTCTCGTGCATTAAGGGCAGCTGCCAACGCTATGAGCTCGCGCTTCTAGCCTTCGCTGCGGTACAACATAAGGTGAAACGGAGTATATGAGTGTTACTCTATACTCTGTTTCATACTTAGCGTGCAACGCTGTCAAGGCTACTGGCGCGAGCGCGTGGCTTCATTTATGCCTTTTGTTTGCACGAGAGCGCGTGCGAATAATAAACCAAATCAAGCCCCACGCTCGCGCCAGTAGCTTTGACAGCGTTGCACGCTAAGTATGAAACAGTATAGCAACACATTAAACATAAAATAAAGAAAAACTCTGACGTATTTTGAACATATTAGGTGAAATTAGTTCAGAATTTTGAGCACATTTTCTTTTGTTGATGACGTCCTTGGTCTGAACCAATAGATAACCTAAACGACAAGAGCGTGCAGCGACCATGCGCGATCTTCCTAAGTGTTGTAAATTAACATCCAGTTAGGAAGATGTGAACGACCCACCAATTTACGGGTGTTTCAAGCAAAAGAAATTACACCAACTTCCCGAGGGGGAACCATGGGGTGATGCGGAGCATCGTGTTGGTTCCGAAGAAAGAGTCAGTTGCGTGCTGACGTCGAGAGATGGCGCCACCGACTGCCCTAGCGTGTGACGCCCCCTACGCGAGCCTTCGTCGCGGCTCGCGGCAGAGAAACTTAAACGCTCGCCGCTCGCCGTTTATTTTTTTTTTCACACTTGAAGGAGATGAGACTAGAGGAGGAGAGTTGCGCGTGCGCGCGCGGTGAGTAGAAGCGAACGCACGCGCAGTGCACGCAGCTGGTAGAGAGAGAGAGCGGAGAGAGTAACGCGCACCTGTTGGAGAGAGGGAAGGAGGAGAGTTGCGCGTGCGTAGTGTGAGTGCGGACTACAAGGCCGCGGGACATAGACCCGAGCAAGAGATGCTCCGCATCTAAAATTTGAGTGAGAGTTACGTGCTTGAAGGGATCAGAATATTCGGCCAGTCCTTCCTCTAGAATTCCTATGTCGTCGTGATCTGACGCTCTTAGACCAACGTCGTCACTGAACGCTCGTGTATGACACTGATACGCCTTTCGATGCAGCATTTGGTTTTCTTCGTCCCTTTGCAATACCCCTTTAAGCTGAAACGAAGTATAGCAAGAGGGGACGTCCAAATTGTAAAGTTGTGCAGTATATATAGCAGTCTCACAATGATAAGCGGAAGCCTTATAAAATGTTAGATAGCGCATGACTGATAAAGCACAGAGTTGTAAAATGAGGCCCCGAAACAAGTGCACGTAAAACCGAAGATAACTTTAGCCTCCGGAAAATGTATTCTGCGAAGTTTCGAGCTCGTGTAATCCGATGTCCCAATGCGATTTAAATTAGAAATAAATTGTCTATTTTTCGCGATACTTATGTGTCATTAGGAACATGATTACACGCACCTCTTTTAGAGAATTACGGACGATAACCAACCAAGTCCTGAACAGTTAGGAGTTCAACGTTTCAAAACCGGTTTGGTATTTTGATCAGGAGAAACTATTTGCACGTGGAGAGCTGCAGCTTCTTTTCCGTCTACGGTGTATCGTTTGCTTCCTTCACTTTTAATGCGAAAGCATTAAAAGTGAAGGCAAGTGTCCCATGGAGCGAACCGACGTCATCAGCTTCTCAAGCCGCGCCAAACGGCGCCTTCCCCGTCCCAATGTCGCGTGTAGCAGAAATCTGATGGATAGGCTCCCATTGGCTAGCGCGTGTCTTCAAGAAACGAGGCTCCCATTGGCTCTCGTGCGGCGTAGTTCCAAAAACACCGCCACCAGAGAAGCCCTCTCCATAGCGGCGCAGCGCACGCAGCAGCCCGGCCGCCGGTAAGAGGTACGGCGGTGCAGGCCTGGCCGCACGGCCCGCTCGGGCAAACTCCGAAGAGGTTGCACGGCCGAGCTCAGCGACTTCACGAGAGCGCACGCTCGGCCGTCGGCCAACGAAACTGGGCCGCGTCCACGCCACTACGCCGCAGACGAACTAAGGGAGCAGAAGAACGACATTCATGATTTCGCCTTCACAATCTCATAAGAAGTGCTCAGGTGTCCTCGGACTTTTTGAAAGTTTCCCCGCTAAATTTAGCGGAAAATTTTCCCTCGCTAAATCTAGCAGAAAATTTTCCCTGCTAAATTTAGCGGAAAATTTTCCCGCTAAATCTAGCAGGAAAATTTTCCCTGCTAAATCTAGCGGAAAGTTTTCCGTGCTAAATTTAGCGGAACATTTTCCCCGCTAAATTTAGCGGAGAAAATTCCCCTCTCCTCGAGGTCACGTGACCCCCAGGCCACGTGACCCCCTCCCCGAGGTCACGTGACCCCCCCCCCCCGTGCCTTCCCCTCCTCCTCAAGAGCTGCACTCTAATTCGGCGTTACAGGGAGTTGTAAACGGCTTTCATTTTTTGTTGTTCAAGTGCCCTAGTCCGTTGACATACACCGAAAGTTAAGTGGCTGTCGATCTATTGAGCCTAACCTATTAAAAAGTCGGGCTCCTAAATGTTTAGGACTTGGTTGGTGAAGGTCTGTATTTCTCAAATTTTTTACCCAACCAGACGGAGTTCAGTCAAACGTGTTTACGTTTAAAACCTGCCTTTCTATACATTTATTTTTGCAGTAAGGCGTCCTGTATGAGATTATTTAGAAGAATACCATTTATTATCTCTCTTTCTGCACATTTCGTGTATTTGCCTTCAGATCTATAATGTGAGCACACAGACCTTTTTGGCGTAGCCTCGCGACCCGGCGTTTCACACTGCCGAACAGCGAACAAAAAAGCGCGTTCCGCAGACTCAACAGGTGGTGTATTCTCGAGTATCAGCCTCCCGTGTCGGTCTTAAGCGGTTATGTGAACTTCATACAGTCAAATGTATTCATGACAATAGAAACTATTTTATTGCTCCCTGAAGACTTGACAACATAAATAAAGGGCCGATCACCTTAAAGATATACATCATAAGTGAATGCACCTCCAAATTATCTGATATATGCTCTGCAAATTTTTTCCGCCGTATTTATCCTCGATAGGCACGTCTATAAGTGGTTTTGGGAAAACCTTAAACAAATGTTTTATTTTGAAGCTGATTTAAACAACATAAGTGTTCCTGACGCATATTCCGCTTCTCAAACATATAGAAGTATGTTGCTCCTTTTATGTGATGAACAATAATTGTATGTGTCTGGGGGCTGGAAGAAAACATAGTACACAGTGGCGCGTGGCGGAACAATGACGATTGCGCACGCAGACCGCCAGAAAGTGTTTGTGTAGCTGTAATGTCAAGCAGAGTATGAAATACTACTTTGTTTTCTTTAACAAAAATTTAAAAAATAGCAAGGCTGATGTTTATTTGCAAATTGAATTGACCGGCATCTTGAAAAAACAAACCTCAAACGCCAAGCTATGTCGAAAATGTTCACTACGGTACGCGCAATTTTAGGCCAGATCCGATCAAAGTATGAAGGTCATTCTTCTCTGCATGATTATTCACCTGCATCACGGTGCTGATGCAGGTGAATAATCATTAACCAATCATAATCATAATCAATAACGCCCCCCCCCCCCCCCCACTCAAAAACAAGTTGGTACGCCACTGACAGAGGAGAACGTCGCTATGTTCTGAGACATTCTCTTTTGTCTTTTCCTTCGACTTGACAGTTCCTTAATTCTTTCGCGCCCCAATATCAGGTGTCACATTATGACTAATTATCATCAAGTGGCTTGCACACTCACTGTTTTTTTTTTTTATTAAGAAGAGGAGACTCCTCTATGACTTTTTTATGGGCTGACGTCATGCTCTCTCCTAGTGCATTTAACCCCTAGGCAGGGCCGGATTAAGGTACGGGCTAAGGGGGCTGCAGCCCAGGGCCCCAGGCTGCCAAGGGGCCCCGTGCTGGCCCCTGGAAATATGAAAAAGAAAAAAAGAAAAAGAAGGCTAGTCGGTTTTAGTTTAAAACAGCTCAAACCTAAATTGAGGATCATATGAGCCTCTGGGCCCTGGCTTTCTAGTCACTAGTCTTGCCAAAAAGTTGCCTTCTCTAGATGAGCTGGTGTTCGTGAACTTGTTGTAAAAGACTGTGCTAGAGTAACAAAATGTTAGCGTTGCCTCCCACCCTTCTTGTGGAAGGGAGCAAAGCTGTCGATGCTGGCGGTCCCGTTTAAACTATTTTTAATTGAAGCCAGACGGTTGGACGGCCACGGGATTCTCTATCGTACTGGGGCCCCGACGAATTTTGCGGAGAATGGTGGCTTGGAAGGCAAGCAAAAAAGTGTTGCCGAAGGCTACACGAGCAACATACATGCTACACATTAATCATTTTTTCTTGTCATTTAGCGTAGTTCCATATGGAAATTTTCCTCTGAAACGACAAGTTTCAAAACAAGCAAAAAGAAATATCGGTGAACCTCCCGAAGCCATCCTTTCTAACCACTAACAGGCGTGTCAAGGAGCCGGCTCTTGGGATGTCACCCAAAAGTTTTTGAGAGGCAGCAACTGCAAGAAACTGCTCTGGAGTCTGTGGCTGATCTCAGTGATCTGCCAGTGCGAGACAACACTTTTCCTGCCTCTGAGGTAGGACCTATTGTTTTAGCTTAAAGTAATACGTCCTAATGGATAAAAAAGTTCTTAATCAGTCGGCAGAGACACGTACTGTATAATGTGTGGACTGTAAGGGACTGGTGCCACGTCAGGCTTTTTTAGCCTTTTGCACCGGCTCCTTCTTTCGGGCTCCGCCCGAGGAAAAACGAAGAAAGAAAGAAAGAAGTGAAGTTGTAGACTTGGTCACACACAAGTTCATACGAACGCGGAGTCATTATTTTCAACTTTTCAACAGATGTTTACGAGGCCCTGCTAAACATGCGCGACGCTTATTTATCATTTTCCCTAATCGTTCATTGCTTTGCGTTTTGTACCTCTTAGTGACTGATTGGCTATTTCCGAAACAGCCTCTAATCCACAACCGCATCTGCTTCATTTCCACCCAGTGAAACCCTAATTTCCTAATCATCGAATCTACATATACAAAAACCTGCCGAGATATATCATAAAATGAACGATATTTGTATTTTATAAGTTGGTGAAACATACATCATCGTCATGGTCATTACCACTACCACTATCGTCACCATAGTCAGTATATCACCACCATTAGGGGCCTCTTGAACAGCCTTAGCCCAGGGACCCAAAATTCCTTAATCCGGCCCGGCCCCTAGGGTGCCACAATCCAGTGCAAGCGGCGTCAAATTAAGAAGAGGCACTTCTGAATTTGGCTCCATTCCTGAAAATAACTACTCTGTGGCCACTTTATCAAATATTCGCCGCTGTTTTTGAAAATAGGTCATGCACCCCTGATACCCCTAGCCAATGCATATCAGTTAAAAATCACTCTATAGGGGATTGAAAGGGCATCATGAAAGATTGTGTTCAAATACTTGTACTTTACTTTGAAAGTACATTGTATTTGTAGTACTTTACATCAAGTACATTGCACCCATTGTACTTTCTACTTTACAAGTACATCACGTCTCATTTACTTTGTACTTTACTTGAAGTACCTTTTAGATCTACTTTACCCAACACTGATTTAGGCCCACCTCGGCGCGGGTGTGGCACAATTCTTAGCAAGAACGGCGCCTTGGCGCAAGATGTAGCAGACTTTCGTTCATGGCGCAATTTGGCTCAACACTTTAATCACGTCTGCAGGTCTGCTTGATAGAAACACTGTAGTTTAACTTTGCGCAGTAGAGTGTGTAGCACATCGGCTATCGCCAAATATATATACAATATATATACAGGGTGTCACAAAAAAAAATTTACAGGTTTTTTTTTTAACCGGAAAAGTAAACATGGCATCGCCGAACGCTCATTCTCCGCCCAAGAGTAGCGCTAGAGGTCACAACCAGATGCCAAAGTTTCAGCCCGATCCGATACCTTATTCAAAAGTTCTAAGTGATTTTCTGAAAAGTTCAATGAGAAAATGGCGGCCGACGGTGCGAGCGAATGCAAAGCTGGAAGCGCGAGCACGAAAGCTCCGTGCGCTCAGGCTTTGTTCGAGCGCGCGAGCCGGGGAGAAATGCAAAAAGCGCTGGTCTCGCGTTTCTAGCTTTGGCTTCGCTCGCAGATAGGGTGAAACGAAGTATAGGGCGCCAGAAACCGAAAACGGGCAAAAATGGGCTCCACTTTCCCATTGAACTTTTCAGAAAGTTCGGATCGGGCTGAAACTTTGCCATCTGGCGCTACCTTTGGGCGGAGAATGAGCGTTCGGCAATGCCTAGTTTATTTTTCAAAAAGAAAAAAAAACTATTTTTTTTTGTGACGTTTTGTAAGTGAAATTTGTTTGGAACGAACCCACGCACAGCGAATTATTGTCGATATCGAACTCACGGAAAATTTGAATAAAAATGCATGTAAAAAGTACTTTTTATAACGAACAACATAGGCTTCCAAAAAACGCGCAAATAATTGTCTTCTAGCCTGTCCCTGCCCCCTCAAAAAAAAAAAAAATAGGAAGGAAAATTTTAAAAGCTCAAGTTGCAAACAAATATGAGCGAAGAGAAGCGATTCAAAAGGGGAGAAAGCTAAAAAATACTCTGCACGCACGCACAAAAAAAAAAATCCTTTCATCCTAAAATTTTTGTTTACGAAGAGAAGCGATTCAGAAGGGGAGATAAGCTAAAAGAACAAACTCAGCACGCCTGCAAACAAAAGAACTTTCCAGCGCGTTGTTACAAGGCGGAAGCGAAGAGATGAGAAAGAAAAGAAGTTTACAACAAACGCATTGTAGAAGTTCGTTGTAAATGGTTTTTGCTATATTGAATTACTTGCTATATCGAACTGATCGTAGCGTTTCCTGCTGTTCGTTATAAACGGGTTTGACTGTAAATCTCTATATATATATATATCGTAGAATACCGCGCATCCGCCCATTCCATATTAATCGCCCATTACCAAATTTGTAAGATCTGAGAAAATATGCACAGTACATTTACATGTAAAATTGATGATCGGACAAGCGCCCATCCTCCATTTTTTTTTTTTGCGATTATCTCCAAAGATTGAGTGGGCGCTTGCCCAGTATTTTACAATAATATATATATATATATATTCATTATTATTTTTTTTTTTTTTGCAGGAGTTGTTGAACATTAAGCGTGTCTGGAGGTCCGACTTCAGGCTCGCGGGTCTGCCCCAACTCAGCTCAGAGCAGCTGTTCTTCGTGGCGTACGCTCTGGATAACTGCGAAGCCAGCGACGACCTGTTCCGAAGTCACCGTTTCCACACGACGTTTCGGCTTCCCCGGAAGACCGCGTCAACTTCCCGCTCTCCCAGCTCGAGGCGTTTGCGCACGCCTTCTCCTGCCAGCGGAACTCACCAATGATCGGCCGCAAACGCTGCCCAGTCTTCCTCGACGATCAACAACCCAACCTTTAAATGCTGGTTCACACACTTAACTTGTGATCTCTCAGAGCTATGCTGGATGAGAGGACACATGGCACCATCTCTCTGGTAGCCTGGAACATCTGGCATTTCCATATATATTCTATATATATTTTTTTGGCGATTCATTCTTTCTTTACTGCCTCGAAAAACTTTTGACAATGTTATAAACAATATTTTCTCATAGATAGTACAAACACCTTATCACAAATAATGCAAAAAAAAAGCTTTCATCAGGGAAATGCGGTTTCAGGGCCACTTCATAGATGGCACCAGCGTGTTCTCTCGTCGTGAGAGATCACAATCACTCGGTGGCAAGCAAACGCAGTGCGTGAACCAGCCTAAAGAGCTGTCAACAAATTTTGCGAAGCGTTGCGCCGCCGAGAACCACACCAACTACCTGACGCTGTGGCGTGGCCGAATGCAGTGCCGCCACGTCATAGCGTCAGCGACGGTTGCTATGATTACGCCGCCCAGCGTTGTGGTTTTTGTTACACGCTTTTCAAGCACAACACATAAGCGACGAAAACTGGCGTCGCATGACGGTTACCATGGCAACGATCGCTGACGCTGCGATGTGGCCGCAAGTCATAGCCGAAGCAACCGTTGTTATGGTAACTGTCGCACGACGCCAGTTTTTTTGTCGCTAGAAAGGAATGAGGTCAGGTGTGCTCTGGTAAGCGATACTTTAATATAATTTTTTTTTTCAGCTTGAATTGCATCAAAATGAAACCCGATAAATAGTTATTGCGCACCGTTGCTAGCTCCGGACTGGCGAGCTATGGTAGCGAAGATGCTCTTCTGACTAGCGGCGTACTCCCTGTTGCGAAGACGGTTTCAATTTAATCGCATTTTGGATGCATTTTTTATATATATATATACCAGAACGGTTTTGCACAAACAAGTGCAGCCTACACGCAGTTGCCCAAGCATCTGTGACGAATGGCAAAATAGGGAGTTCTAGTAGGTCGTTCCGATAACTCCGACACTCACCGACGTTTTTGTGCGTGCATCACACTGTTATTGGAAGTGTCTGAACGATCTGCCAAAATTCCCTAATATTGTAAATTGTTTGACCCGCAAAATATTTGGCATATTGATTGCAACTGTCTCTGCAAAATCAAGGCGATTCTGAACTTTTCTTTTTTTTTTACAACAAACAGTACATAGTGACGAGATTACAAGGGATGCAACGTCCACTTTGATAACCTTCGCAGCGCTACAGCGTGAAGTCTAGGAGTATGTTATACTTTGAGCATGCATAAAATATGTAGTGTCGTTCCTTTAGGAATTGCGTCGGGCGTTGTTCAAACAGTATTCAGCATTCCCAATGTCACGCTCCATCACAGCTGCCGGCATTTTTCGCGGCCCTTCGTATAAACTGTCAAAAGGTGATTTTAAATAAGTGCTGCAGCAGCTCCGCCCACGATTTGCACATCACGAAACACCTTTTGAGCGTCCTGCCCCAAATAAATAACAGTTAAACTCGCATTACACTTTGATCTCTTATTTACAGGGTCTTCTAAGCTCGCTCTTTCTTCCAGTAGTCAAGCCACAACTATGTCGCTGGTAAACTGGCAGTGGAGCGAGATATAAACGCTCACCCGAGCGATCAACCTTTGGCCTTGCACCATGTGACTACGATTTCCACGAGCGTCTCGGCGGGAATCTCAGTCGTGTGGTTTGAAGTGCGAAACACTCGTGAGCGAAAATCGTGCTGCGTCGCACCGCCAGCGGTATAACCACGCCAACCATCGCTGACACTAATGTGGTGACACGGCACGCAGCACGCCATAGCATCAGTGGCGGTTGCTATGGTTACACGAAGCAATTTTCGCTTACGTGTGTTTTGCGCTTCCGACGACAAATGACAAGTCCAACAAACACGTGACCTGCACCCCACTGCCAGGTTATGCGCACGGTGCAAGTTTACTTCCAATTTTGCAGTTGCGACGTCGCTCGTGCGACCAAATTAAGCATGGCGAAAGCTGCAGTGCTCAACGTCGCAGCTTCAAAATTGCAAGCAAATTCACACCGTGCGAGTCAGGCTTTAGGGGAAGCAACGGGGCACGGACACTCCCTTCCCAGCCTCGCGAGACAACACGAGTAACCATGACACTCGACGGGGGAGCGTCACAAGACAGGACGACAGATCAGAAAGAGCAATTCAGTCCTCGGAGTTTGGGGCCACGTGGCCTCGGAGGTAGACGTCGTCGTACAGGTGACCGTAGAGCTCGTCGTCTGCCCGATGGACGGCCTGGCGCACGTTGCGGATGAACTCCCGCTTGGACATTTTGTTCTTGATATGTGGACTGCTCAGGTCCACCGATAGCATGATGAGCGAGAAGCACAGGATGTACACCATGTCTGCACAGAGGAACCAACCAATGGACCTTTTTCAAAATTCTGTGCCATCTGATGGCTCAAAAAGCAGTCAAACTTGTACCAAGAGATTAATTGAACTACGCTACGAAATAAATGCCTATGCAGCCATTGTATCTAATTCGTGCGTCATGTACTGATGTCTCAAACGTACAGGCGTTATATATCCTCTGTTTGGTAGTACTTTCAACTTGTTCCCTCATCAGCCTCATGAAGGCCGCCATGTAGTTTGGCACAGATGCCATACAGTGATGAATGAATGAATGGATGCTAATGGCTGTACCCTTTATGATGGGCGGTAGCTTGCGCCACCTAGCCAGAAATTAAGAACCAAAGTATAATTTCTTTCCTTTGCCAATTTGCTTAGCCTCTGCAATTTCGTAACTATTGCCAGGTAGTGTGGGATATCGCCAGCATGAGCTTTGGGGATCGTGCAAAAAAACAACACATCGCCCCCCGCCTCTTTTTCCCGGCGAGGGAGTCGCCAATTTTCCTCCGGTCAAACCTAGCCGGCGCTACCCTGGCATCGGGCCCACTGGGAGACAGGGTGGAGACTTTGGGCCGGAGCCACGCAAGAGGGAGTCCCAATTTACCTCAGTCCCGCATGTCCCCAGCTGTGTCAGTTAGCTGTACGTCATTCAATTCTCCCTAGATAATTTCCACCAGTCTTCCAGTTTCTTCTTTGTTACTAAAACGCACTTATCATCCATTCTTCCATTCTCACCTGTAAACCCCAGCACTCCGGCTAAATCTGTCACCCACTCCAGGAGGAGCAGGAGCAAGCCCTGTGCACCTCAACACCACATGTTCTATTGTCTCGTCTTCCCCTTGGCATACAGTACAGCTGCGTATCCATTTCCTCATACTTTGTCCTATATGTCCTAGACCTCAATACTCCCGTTCTAGCCTCGAATAACAACGAGCTCCCCCGTGAATTATCATACCAATATTCCTTCCTTATTTCCTGTTTTCGTCCCCTATACATAATTAAAGCTAATTTTCCCTGCATTCTTTCCTGCCCCATCTTTCTCTCGGCTTCTTTTAGCTTCCTTTTTCACAGAGGTAGTCTGCTCTGCACCAGAACTTGACTGTTGGCATTTGAAGTTCAGTTTTCGGGTTTGGTTTGTCCATTTAGTGTTCAGACTTTTCATGTATAGATGCCTATACTATACCTCTCGCCCATCGTGTATCTTCAAGTGTGTCTAGCCTTTGTTCCAATTTCAACTCACTGATCGCCTCTGTAGCCTCGAAAGATGCTCAGCCCATGTCTCCCTGCACTTTTTCACTTTGGTGTATTCCCATGTGCCCCCAGTGCCAGTCTGCCCAGGCTCCTCTGCCGGCTCTCTAAGCTCGACTGGACCTCAGATTTTACGCATAATAACAGCATTGCCAAAAGACAGCCCCGGCACCCTGACTCGTTTTCAGATTCGCCTAACAACTTCATATCTATTGTAATTCCCTCATGCCCTATGCTATGTAAGATAATGATAGAAAACCAAAGTTGCCAGGCCAAATTTGGAAAGGGGGCTATCAAAGATTAATCCCTGCTCCACCGCCATAGTGGGCTGGAGCTATGAGTGGCACGCTCACTGCTCAGTTTCTGCGAGGCAGCAGGGTTAATGGTGAGTTTTATGGGGACTTCACCCGGTGGATTTGAAGTGATTTTGGAACGCTTTTTGTTGGCATCTTCTTGTATATGCTAGCATATACTGCTCTAAAGGGACAAGGGTGGAGCACTTTTGGGACGCTCCAAATCCACTGAGGGAATTCCCATTGGTAGATTGTTTTGGCACCTCCCATAACAGTAGCTGATACTCCGCCAGCACCTTTGCACATGTATCAGATCGTTATCGGGGATATTGGAACGATTTGCTAAAGCTCTCTATTGTTATTGGGTGTCGCTATCGAATATATCGCAACAATATCTCCGGTAACAAGGAGCTCTAGTTATCTCCTTTCGTCCACTGTGCTTTCATACCTCCAAATTATGAAATGTTTATGTACACTATAGTTTAAAAGTAATGGCGCATTCACACTGGAAGCAGATCCACAACCGCAAAGCAGATCTGCACATTTTCAACGGTAAACTGGCTGGGATCGTGCAGTTGGGGCGCGCTTTTTCCAACCACTTCGGGACCGATTCCTCCCAACTGCTTTTGCAAACCGGCAGCCAATCACAATGTGACGCTGACGGGACGTCAGTGGCTTTCAAAACAAGATGGTGCCTTTTGCTGGTCAGCCGTCCTAGGAGCTGTATTTCTAGCGTCGTACCAGACAAATCGGCGAAGAAGTGTGATGTTCACGTCTGTCACTTGAACCCACCGCGAAAATAATTGACTCGGAATCTTAACTGGCTTCCAGTGATGTGATTGGCCTAAAGCCATTTTGGAGCACCTTTAGAGCAGCCAAAACAAGTGCTTTGGAGCAGCAAAAGTGACTTTTGGAGCAGCGAAGACAGTGTTTCGAAGCAGCAAAAGTGGCTTTTGAAGCAGATATCCTTAAAAATATAAAATATTTGTTTTAAGCGCCTGTAAAAATGAACGGCACTTTGTGTTGTGTTGTATTTTGATGTGATGTGTTGTGACAGAACTCGCTGCTTGTGTTTCACTGTTCTGGTTTCCGACGTGCCAGATTTTCATCAAAAGTAAGCAAACGCAAAACAAGGAATTGCCAACATCCCGGCTAGTGCCTCTGTCGTGCAATCATGTTCGTAAGCATGTGAGGGTAACTTCGGCAGGCTTGCAGTTGCGCGTGCTTCTGCCGCGCGAGCGGGGGACAGCGGCTGTTCGATCAAAGCCGAAACCATGCCACTCCGCTCCATCGCCAACTGATTCACAGAATTGTATGCAAGATGTAACTGTCGAGCATACGACGAAAAACAGTCCAGCGGCGCGTGCTTGCCAGGCCGGCAAACAAGGTACAAGCGAAACACACTCACACGCACGCATGCACGTGCGTGTGTGCGCACGCATGCACACACACACACACAAACAATCAAACAAAGAACCTGAGCGCATCGATGCAAGATATCGCGAGCCAGGGCCAAGAGGTTCTGGCTCGCAATATCGAGCCAGCGCTGAACCCGCACGCTGTGCGGGTTCAGCGCGTCAGACAGTGCCTTCTTTGCTTTAGCTCACTCTCTTTAGCTTTGTTTTGCGGCTATTTTTCATGTGCCGAATCCCTCTCGAAAGAAAGCCCACCGAGAAAAAACTTACTAGGTAATACATACTTCGACACAGCAGCCTGTGAGTTAAAAGGTCATTTTTGTAGCAACGTATGACTGAAACAAAAACAGGAATGTTGATGAACATATGCGGTGGTATTTCGTTTCATTTTAGAAAGCGCCGCATCTGCAGCGCGGACGTGGGGACGGCAACAACGCCGACGCCGCACGACCACGGTGACTGGAAGGCTGGGACCAAAGATAGTTTTCCAACGGCTGCTGCTTTCATGGAGCGAGTACTTCAGCTCAGGAAGTAACTCCTGCTGCGCAGAAACATTGTTTCGTTTTACAGCATGACGGCATGGCTGGTACCCGGCATGCTAGCGTAGGGAGCGTCCACACAAACCCGCATCTATCGTTGAAAATATCTTAAAAAAGACGCAAGGAGACGGGACCACGAGGCAGACGAGGGCACGAAAAGCGAGACGGCGGGAAAACCATGCAAGACCGGATGGACAACTGATGCAGGGTATTTTGTGTCCGAGCGGCCACTTGCGCCACGTAACCCACGCATGCTCAATTACGGTATTCAGTTTAGTTTCAGGTTTGAAAGGCGACCGAAATTGTTTTTTGGCGCAGACTTGGCGTCAAATTACCCATATGTTGGCAAAATGTAGCAGGATGTAGCAAGGTTAGCCCCTTGGCACAGTTTGGCGCAATTGGCGCAGCAATCACATCACTGGGCTTCACTCCGGTGGTTTGGTTCGGGTAAGCTAGTTTGTTTATTATTCAAGATGCCAAAAGGCCGTCGCTGCCCTGCCTCGTTCGTCTTTGCCCACAGAACAACGAAACACGCCTCCCATCGCCCAAAGTTACATCTTCTCTACCCACTTCAGCAGTCGCAAAAACTGTCGAAAGCTTTTGACACTGTGCATGACAACCATGAAGGCCGATAGAGACGCCGTGAGCAGAACTGCACAGCACGCACACTATCACGGAACTGATATGGGGCACCCAAGATAGTTGCGCTAGCTCTACCCGTGAGATTTCTACTGCCAAAGGAATAAAGGGAACCATTTCAAGAAATGTGATGGACATACCAGACAATGAATAGGTAATCCATGCGGCATTTATTCGAGCTTTGCAATGCGTGCGTACAAAGTACCCCAGCCTCTGTAGCGTGCAAACAGCCCGGAAAATAAAAGGCTAAATTTTGGTTTTGGATTGAAGATTTTAAACTGGATTTTGGACTGCATTACAAGGTTGCCAAATGCAAGTCCCGAAGAATCACGCGTGACCGTCGAGAAACCGCGAACCGCGTCTCGTTGCGTCTGAATGGGGTCGCTCGCTAACCGCATTCGCAACCACTTCCCAAAAGCAGCTCGACCGCCAGCGTCAATACGGCATAGTACAGATTTCCTAAAAGAATAAATTGGTTTCCTATAGAAGATTGAAGAACCATTGGTTCTGCATACATATACATTTTCTTACACTGAGGAAGGTTTGGCCCAATGAGAGCAACAGAGCACTAGGCGTAGTTTGTAGATAGCCCCTTACGTGAACTTGCATGCAAGAATTCATAGAATATATAAGTGTCCTACATGATTACTAATATACTAATACATTAGCTGGGTCCGCATCAACTCCGCCTACCTGATTCTTGCTCAGATTTGTTTTGTTGTGTTTGAATATTGTTGTTTCATGGGAATTATTTTTTTCATAAAATATCAATCTTTCCCAGCAATAAATACACCGTTCAGAGCTTAAAGCTTTAAGTGGTGTAATTATCACCCAGAACTTATAACTTTATTCAAAAGTCATATATGATTTTCTGAAATTTTTAATGGGAAAATGGCAGCCGACAATCCTCTCGAATAGATGGAGCTGAATGGCACCAGTTACCGTAAACGGGCAAAAACGGGCCCCATTTTCCCATAGCAATTTTCAGAAAACCACTAATAACTTTTAAATCATATAACAATTATCTCTGTAACTTTCGCATCTGGTTCGGACCACAAGTGCTACATCTCAGCAGAGTATGAGCATTTAGCGATGCATAGTTTATTCTTTTGGGTGAAAGAAACCTTGTATACACGAACTCATCTCTGTTACGTCATGGCGCGGTGGTGGCGCATCAGGCGCACTTCCAGTCTGGGGCTGTGGGCGGAAGCCGCCATGGGGCACGTGCATTCCTGTCTTACTTTGGAAGAAACCGGACAAAAACCTGCCTTCTCGTCAAAACGCCGCGACTGGGGCTTTACCAAAAGAGTCGGGAAAGGTTTGAAGGTCAGTTTTCATGCGTTTTCTGCCTGCTCGGTTTGTCCGAGAACGTGAACAGGGGCCGTTAAAAAGGAAAAACAGACGCCGTCGGACCACGATTGCTTGGGCAGAAAGCACTTTGGATTGAATTCACAGACACTTGTGGTCGTCAGATTTATTTGTTTTGTTCCAACGTGAACGCGGGAAAACCATCAAGTTGCACGGACCACCTGCGGACTACGTTTAGTGCGTCTTCAAGTTCAAATGGCCGCCTGATCGTTCGAACTGTCATCTGCTCTTTCAAACGTTTCTGTTTGTCGTCTGCTCTTTTAGACGACACTGGCCCGTAGACCAAATGTTGGCCCGGTGCTTGCGATAAGAAGTAAGTGCAGGCCTCAAAAGACTGAAGTTTGAAGGTTGGTAAGCAGGCTCGATGTAAACAGTAGATGCAGGGAGATGTTGATCATTGTTACCAGTGGCCATCACCGACTTGCTATACCTGATTCACTCGGTCCGATTCTGCTTGCGATTTTCAGTATCGACGTCGGCATCTCAGCTACGGCTCAGGCTTTTGCAGACCGAGCGATGTCATGACTGAAAATAGCGAGCAGAACCTCACTATGTGAATCAGGCTTTAGCGTCCATTCTGCATCGTCCACATGGAATGAATCGCCACATGTTACATTATTCACGCCAAGTTTTGCAGTGTAACGGGCCTCGTTAATTTTGCTGAGTACGCTCAAGCAGTCAGACATTGCCAGGAAGACGTAGAATCAACAATTCCAACGCGAAAAAGAGCGCGGGGACTCACATTGACGCCGACAACATCCCATTCCAATGGTTTGTTTATGGACAACAGCGAGCTTCTTGCCCACACCCCCATTGCGCATGCACGGCGTCGGTGGTGTCCGCTAGAGGCGCTCCGGTTTGTTTGTAAACATGAGTTGGTGTATATTAAAGCATCGGCAGCAATATGGTTCTGTCTGGACCACCGATATCCACGGCTATGACCCGCCGTTCCGAAGCAGCCGAAATGCACAGGACCTTTGACCCTAGGTTAATATATTAACTCTATGGCCTGACCTGAGCTGAGCCCCAGGTGGGGGTTGCACTTGCAGAAGCGCAAGGAAAACTTCTCCAGCAGCGCCCTCAGGTATCCGTTCTGGGTGTTGGGGGCCTGCAGGCTGCGGAAGAAGCGGCGCAGGGCCTGCGGCAGCAGCTGGTTCTCGAAGTTCTGCAGCTCAATCAGGTGGTCCAGCACCTGACGCCTGCAACAAAGGCACCACACGCGCACATTCAGGGACCCTTCCCAGGATTGTGCAAATTCGCCATCTCTGATAGCTGCACGTCGTATGTGGCCAGGGTATAGAGCCTTCGGATTTAAAAGGACATACACCAGGGCAAAAGATTTTTCTAAGTATTTACGATAACTGAATAAAACTTTCAGTTTATAGTAGTAGTGCTTGATCTCCTTCTTATAAATTTGATGTTAGTTTTGATACAGCTTGTTTTTTTTTACGTTCTGGATGCAATGCACATGCAGAAAAAGCCATGTTCTTGCACAGATGAGTCAACACACTTAAAAAAGCCAAGTAAAATAAACTAATTTGCTCCTTTTAAAGAGCCGAGTGCAATGAACAAGAAAAATAATGAGTGGGAGGCCTATTTTATTTTAAAATAATTGCAAGTCGCAAAAACGCAATTTTCAAAGGGCAAACAAAAGTTTCTTAAATTTTTCATAAATATAAACATGCACATTCTAACCAAGCTCTCGTTGTTTTCATCTTAAAGAATATGCATTCAAAATATGGTTGTGAAAGAACAATATTAAGAACAAAAATTCTTGTGTGCAAACTGTGAAGATGCCCCAAACTTACATGAAGAGAAAACGCATTGAAATATTACCATAGATGTGTAGCGAGCGACCCTCTTTTGCAGAGGAAAAAATAATTATTTTTTATAATTTCCTGTGAGAAATTCGAGCCACAGAAGACGGCAACAGAGAGGAGGCAGCTAGGCCTGCTTCTCAGCATAAATGGAATGGCAGGCAACGTCACAATTTGAAGAATTGCGCACACGAAAATGGCTCAAATGTACGCTTTTCTCGGTCGCCGGCAGTTCTTCAAATGTGTATTCAACTAATTTCGCAATCATATTTGGTCCAAATTATGTCATACATAAAATATAAAAAATCAAAGATAATTAAACACCCAAAAACCAGAAACCACTTTTTTTATATTTCTGGATTTTTATTTACATGTCCCCTTAATATGGTTATATAATACAGTATAACTAGCACTCCGTGTTTCCGGAGCTTATTTCTCGTGAAATTTGGAGAGTGTTTTTCATAGTTTATTTTTCGCTGAAAATTCTGGGATTATCGAAGTTTATTTTTGTTAGATTCCCAATTCTCTGAAATTAGGAGTTTATTTTACTGTAATCCCAATTTTTACAAATTGAAAAACAATATAAAGTTTTGGTACCATGATCTGTTGTCCTAAAGAAACCTTGACAAGCTAAAAGGCAAAAAACCCCTTTTGTCAGTAGTTCAAGACTTTCAAAGAAAAAGTATAATGGCATCTCATCAGGACCACTGAACCTGTACTCTTATAATGTTTAATTGTAAAATACCATATTTTTTGCTTTCTTATTTTGTTGTGACCTCGAAATTTTTAGTTTTTCGAATAAATTTGAACTGACGAGAAATTTACCGGCGAATGTTTTTCTTATTTTTCCGGATTTATGCGAAAACACAGAACCCTAAGTGCTGTACTATAACCTGGGTTCAATCCCCACCCCTGCCCGTTTCAATCTGGATGAGCATCGTACCGGCGTGCAGTCGTGTATCACTACTGCATGGTGCATGTTAAAGACCCCAGGCTAGCGGTTCTACTGCACTGGCTAAATTGCTCATCTACAGCGAGTGACTCGTCAAAACTTTAAATGGCTGACCAACTACACGCTGTATAAATATCCCCACAACCCAATTTTATAACCTTGTTACAACAGATCTGGATACAGCACACATTCAGTTATAGCAAAGCAATTTGTGAAATTCGGTTGGTTTTTCTATCTATGCTATTGCTTCGCTTATTACAGATTCTTATATGACATACATTTGGACATAATGGACAATATTAGGGAGTTTGTAAGTAATTCATCAGT
Source organism: Ixodes ricinus (assembly GCA_037355805.1). Classification (NCBI taxonomy): domain Eukaryota; kingdom Metazoa; phylum Arthropoda; class Arachnida; order Ixodida; family Ixodidae; genus Ixodes; species Ixodes ricinus. Next base: position 35,058 of record JAZHYW010064377.1, read on the forward strand.
CCATTATAGCAAACTCTTTGACCACAATCATTATTGCGAACATTAGGTGGCTTTATGGCGAACGGCGGTGGCACCCATTTTGCGAACTGCTGTCATCACGCTCGGCGCCTTACGAGCATTGAATGACCCAAAGCGGCGTGATGACGCACAGTGATGACGCACACTGATGACGTACAGTTATGACGATAATAGGAAATAACTGGTTTCAATACGCAAGTTCTTCTCGAATGTAGAGAGCAAGTTGTCCACTTCTTACGCAGGGGTTGCGGTGACATCAGAAAGACGCCGAATTCTGATTGGCTTTGATTGTAAGGATAGTGGGCAGATCTCAACGCTAAATGCCCCAAGGTCTACACCCTAATTTTTTTTTTTTAATCAGCAAATAAGAGTTTGGCGTGCTGACATCATCGCAACTCCTAGTGCAAGAAGCAGACAAACTTGCACTCTGCATATCCATTAAGGGGGACACTCGCTAGAGATTGAACTTCGTTCTTCTCCTGCACCGGTGCAGTAAAGTGTAGGGCAGTGTACTTCCGGTGTGTGTATTGAGATAGGACCAGTTGTACACCGCCCTACACTTTTCTGCCCCGGAGCAGGGAAATCGAAGAAAGCTATACTCGCGGTCAGCTTTCTGTGGCAATCCAAAGAGAGGAGGAAAGCGCGTGTACAGCGGTCGTGCACCCTCTCCCCTAGCATTGACTGCATTGCCACAGAAAGCTGACCGCGAGTATAGTGTTTCATCAGTCTCAGAGCAGACTCGAGTCGTAATCCACGCCAAAGTCTGTAGCGACGACACCTGCGTTCTGCATATTCCTTTTACAACGGACCAAAATCTTCATCAGTATCAAGGTCTGTTATAATACATTTATACTGCAGCATCTACAGTTACCGACAGAGTGAAAATGGTAGGGCGTCCCTTTCGAAGAACACCCGGTCTCCAGCATGCGTTCCATGCCTTTCACCAAACTTCCTCACCTTCGACGGCTCCTTGACAGGAGCCGTCGAAGGTAGGAAGTTTGCACCGGAGGCAGCTGAAGCTCCTCCCTGCCGTTCTCACCTTGTTGGTGACTATTCGTGACTCCGGCGACCTATAGGGGCTGCCGCTATCGGGCAAATGTGGCGGTCTAAAACAAGTCGTGCCGTACCACGTGCCAGCTCAATGCGCGACACTTGGGTTTCAGCAGGCAAGCATCAAAATGGTTTGCACCGGTTTCTATTCACCACTTCTGAAACTTGCGGCGACGTGTTCGTGCAAGCAAACTTCCAGAAGCTTGACCGTCTTCGGGGAAGCGGCGGAAGGACTGCCTACCGTCCTATGGTGCTGATCAACGTCGATAAACGCAAAATGTCTGGTTCCTGCGGTTGTGTAGGTTGCACTCGGAGCAACCTGGGCAACACGCTGATACGACAGTAACAGAGCCACCGGGACAACTGTTCCATCGCGCCATCCGCCGACAACATGCAATCGTGGAAGCCACGAGTGACGAGCAGGAATCGCTAAGTACCCGTTTCGTCCAGCTCAGCGTTTTCCTGCTAAGTGCAGTCCGTTTGGCTGGAGTCGTGAATAGTACATTCCAATCTCCTTACGGATAATAATGTAGAGATATAATTATCATTCATGCCGACACAATCGATTCCGCGCTAATTCTTTTCACTAATCAGCCAAAGCACAAACATTCCTCGGTGCACATTTGTGTCGGCATCCTTCGGTAAACACTGAAAACGAAAAGAGAGAAGCCGAGGTCCCACTTGCCTCGACTGCAAGTAGAGCCGCATCTGCCGGGAGTTGAGTAGCTGTGTGTGATGAAGGAACCTGGCAATTTCCAAGGGCACGTCCCTGACAAGCCGCTGGCTGATGAAGTACTGCATCCCCTGAGACGACGGCACCAAATCAAATGGAATCCATTAGTACCACTCAACCATGCACGCCATAAAACTTGCACGAAAGCTCCTTTTCATGTACCATCCCTCACGGCAATTTGTTAGTTCAGTTGCAAAGATTAATCCGACCGACAAAGCAAAGAAATTTCTTTTTACAAGATGAAATAAATTATAATTACTATTTTATTCAAGAGAGGGATGTCTAGGTCACAGGAGGTTAAGATGAACGGGGCTAGAGGATCCCTTTATCTTGGACTTCGTCTTGGTTCTAATGTATTTCCGCTTAAACTTTATCGATGATACGTTCAGGCGTATCAGAAATATTAATGATTTCCACATGCAAGGGGCAGATCTATTTCTGTTTCTACATGGGTGACTTTTCCATCATTTGCTTGAGCAGACCCAGATGCTTGCTCCATAATCCAACAAAAAATAAGAAAAGCATGGGACGGTCTTCAGGTACACTTTTAGAATGTTTGTTTGTTTGCATTTATTTAAGACAATTCTGTTTACAAGCATTGTCTCGAGTAACACGGCTAAAGGTAGATTTAACGGCCGCCATCTTTTCATTTACGGCAATGGTGCATAACATGCATGCTATTAACAAACGTAAGAAAACAAGAAGGCGATCGCTCACAAAAACTAAGCAACTTGATTAAAACTAAAAACAGAGAATTATGTAAGCTGTAAAAAAAATCTTAAGTTACAGAACAAGAATAAAGGGAAGACAGAAGTCATCAACAAACAGCAGTGTTGGGTAAAGTACATCTAAAAGGTACTTCAAGTAAAGTACAAAGTAAATGAGACGTGATGTACTTTAAGTAAAGTATTAAGTACACTGGGTGCAACGTACTATGAAGTAAAGTACTATAAATACAATGTACTTTCAAAGTAAAGTACAAGTATTTTAACACAATCTTTCATGATGCCCTTTCATTCCCCTATACAGTGATTTTTTAACTGGTATGCATTGCCCAGGGGTAATCAGGGGTGCATGACCTATTTTCAAAAACAGCGGCGAATATTTGATAAAGTCAAGTGGCCACAGAGTAGTTATTTTCAGGAATGGAGCCAAATTCAGAAGTCCCTCTTCTGAATTTGGCACCCCTTGCACTGGATTGTTGCACTCAAGGGGGCTAAATGTACTAGGAGAGAGCATGACGTCAGCCCCGTAGCTTCCGCAAGCAATCCTCTCATAAAGAAATGTCCTCTCCTTAATGAAAAAAAAACAGTGAGTGTGCAAGCGAGCTGGTGATAATTAATCATAATGTGACACCTGAGATTGGGGTGTGAAAAAATTAAGGAACTTTCAGATAGAAGGAAAAGACAAAAGAGAATGTCTCAAAACATTGTGACGTTCTCCTCTGTTGTCTTTTACTTCGACTTGAAAATTTAATTTTTCACACCACAGTCTCAGGTGCTACATTATGATTAATTTTGCTCTCCTAATATTGTAAACCTCCTCGCTTGCGCTGACCGACCGAGAAGTAGCGAGAGTTCAAAAAGCTACGGGAAAGCCGCCCCCAGAACAAGTGGAGCGATGCGTCGTCTGCTCACGTTTCTGGCAAGTAGAATATCCCTCGCAGTATTTCTTCGGAGTTGACAAAGCATCATTTCGTGATACAAATTTAACAAAACCAAATTTGGCGAATGTACTTTGAAGTCGGGAATTGTACTTTCCTCGGAAAGTACCAGAAAAAAATACTTTAAGTAAAGTACAAGTACATACTCACAGAATGTACTTCAAGTAAAGTACAAGTTTGCTAAACCTACTTGAAGTAGTACTTTAAGTACAATGTACTTAAAGTACTTCTCAACACTGACAAACAGGTCAAGTTAAAGTGATGCAACTGAATTGGCAAAAATTCAGCACCGTACAGAAATAGTTTACCTAGCTCATGCGAAACAACATCAGCCCGAAAGAATAAAAAACATATATTGAGACATAAATGGCCGAATTGGGAAGGGTTGTCATTTTACAGTATTAAAATGAGACATCCTGTCAGTTTGTGTATTGGACTGGCCTTCCAGAAATATTTTTCGTTACAATTTTAAACTGTAGCTTTTAACGGAGCTGCATAGACCGACGAGCGTGTCGGTTGAGTTGAGGAACACCGAAAGGAAGTGTATGTCGTCCCTCGCCCCACCTGCGCCTTACTCTTTCGGGTTCCTCAATGGAACTGTGCGGGGCACCTAAGATCATGGGGTACTAATTCAACGAGTCGGGGATTAGAGATCTTTAGAAATAGAAACATCAACTTATGGTGCCCGCAACACGTGTCCAAGTTCTTTAGCAACCTTACCGTCAAAAGTGGTCCCGAAGTACAACAAATGACGTTAAAAGAGCCAGCGTGTCGTGCTGTTGGATGTCACGATCCTGGTAGTGGAAGCTCCGGCGAAATGTATTAGCAAACATGCGTCCCAACTCCTGGCTGCCGAAGTTTGTGCGGGCTGCTAAAGTGGAGGGTGATTGACAACAGAACAGGCACTGCTACAGGGCCACCGCCGGGAACGTGGCAGGACAACGGCACGACACTTTGACGACGTCATCGGGCAGAAATTGAGGGGACCACATTCGAGGATGCGGTCAACGCGGCGAATGGAAATGCATTCCAGGCACCATAGTAAAACCAAACTAAATTACGCGTGCAAGGCTGAGATCACCAAAGTACCGTAGGAGACGTGGAAGGACTTTGACCAAAGGATGCATCTTGATGACGCGCAAGCAAAAAAAAATTCTGCAGGCTCGATGATGCTGACAAAGACCAGGAAGCATGGAACGTGTCCCGCACACTTCATGTGTTGTCTGTGCTACTTTTCTCGCTTTTTACTATCCATCTTTTTATTTTCATTTATTTTTATTTATTTCAATATTTTATTTTTATTCCATTTTTTATTTCTTTATTATTTTGCATTTATTTGAATTATTTTACTCTTTACACAATAAACCATAAATAGCGCAAAGGACAGACACGGAAAAAATTATAAAGACGGGATTAGCGCTAGTCATCTCTTCGTGTTCTTGTCCGAGCCTGTCCTCGGCGCTATTTATTGTTTATAACGCTTATCCAGCTAGCCCACCTTGATATTTTATTATTTATTAATTTACTTTATTTATATTTATTTATTTAATTATTTTCAATAATATTTTATTTTATTAGCTTCGTTCGAAATATGGCGCTCTCACCGGAACATTTCCATTCAAATATAATCGCGGCTCGGTGCCTATGCGGAGCGCAGGTTCGTCTGCTTCTTGCACAGCGGTTGCGATGATGTCAGAACCCCGAGCTCTTATTGGCTGATTGAAAAAAAATAATAATGGGCAGACCTAAAGGCATCTAGCATTAAGGTCTACCCAACCCACTATCCTTCCAATCAAAGCCAATCAGAACTCGGCGTCCTTCTGACATCACCACAACCCCCGCGCAGGAGGCAGACAACTTGCTCTCCGAGTTGTATCCGACTGCCACCGCACCGACCCAGGTTCGAGCCCCGCTGAAGCACCTTTCTTATGTTGATTTTACGTGGTCCTTTGTAAGCTTTACACATAACCTCGATGTCGTGTAAGCGTATCGGTCGTTCCTCGTCCACGACGATTCTTTCGTAAAAAACGACTCATAAAACGTGTTCTGCATTAGAAAACTGCTCACCAGTTCGGCGTCCGCGTTGAAAGTGACGGTGCCTTCGTCCAACTGCAGATAGAGGCGACGGTAGGAGAAGCCAGGCTCCTTGGGCATGGCATAGATGCTGGCATAGCCCCACTGGCTGACGCACAGGCTGTACGGGAAGAGGAGCAAGCGCACTCAACGGCCCGCCAGGAGAAGTGCCCCGCATTCTCCGAGCCGGGGGCTCCCAGACTATCCCATCTCAAGGAACGCCCGGCTCTCTTCAACGACGGCCGAAGAAGCCCTCCCGGCCTCGGCATTGACAGAATAACGCAGTGCAGAAGTCTACGGACCTTGTAGACAGTAAGGTCCGTACTATGGAGCGCGTGACACATGTCACGCGTCAATGGACGACTCAGATCTTTTAAAAAGGTACTTAAACTGGAAGAATAGTTTACTTAAAGGCTGACGAGCAACCAGGAAGGAGGAAAGTCTCCCTCGATTCCTCCTTTCCACTCGAGAAAGAATGAGACCCTCCTCCTTCTTGCAGGGAGTAGCTAAGAAACTCGCTTCTGTGGGGAGAGAAGGGGAGAAGAGCGCAAGAGGGAAGGGAAGAAGGAAACTGAGAACCGGTTTTCTTCCCAGCAGAAGACAATTCTGTAGGTAGAAAACCCTCAAGGGAATTCTGGGAAGCCCTTGGTTCCCAGGAACCCAGTGTGAGAACCTACGGTTTAATTAGAGGGATTGGTGGCCGAGTGCAGCTTGGAGCACGAGGAGTGCAAGCTGGCCCTGTGGAACGCAAGACTCAATCCCCACACCTCCCCATTTAAATCTGGATGAGCATCGTACTGGCGTGCGGTCGCGTAACACTACCGCTTGATGCACGTTAAAGACCCCAGGCTACCAGTGGTACTGAGCCTGCTAGAGCAGACACTGGTCGCCCACTGGGGTTGCCAACGTCCCAATGTCTAAGCATACACACCACACAATTACGGTATTTTACTATTCGCAACTTTCACGACGTATAGGGGGCACACTGGTGCCTACCAAAATGGCTGTCATCTGAACGATTGTAGCAGAACACCTGTACGAGGTAAGGTACGCGAGGCGAAATTCTAGTTTCGTAAATATGAGCGATACAAGGACCTTACTTCACACTTCCACCTCAAGAATTGATAAGCAAGCATCTTCATTGTGAAGCCGATCGTCCAGGAGCTAAAGAGCATGATTCTCACACTGTGGTACCAGCATCGCCGAGAGTTGCCACTGGTCTAAGGAGTGTGCCTGCGTGGCGTACCTGTGCCAGAGCACCTCGTCCTGGGCCAGCTGCGCCCAGACGCAGGAGGCGAGGCAGAGGTCGGTGGCATTCAGGTGCGACAGGACGGCCAGGCTCAGCTCCGGTGGCCAGCTCGCCAGGTCTGGGAATCCTGCACGCACCCGCTCCGCCACTAAGTAAAACAAATCCCCTCGCTCGGACGTTCTGTCAGGGGCAGTGAAGACTCGACGGCATTCGACGGGGATATTATTAAGCGGCACTCGCAATCGGAATTACATGCAACGGACATGAGGTGAAGGAACTGCGAAAATGTATAGACGAGTCCTTCTTCATCCATGCACCTCTTTTTGGAAGCATTGCATCATTATCTCCAAAACACTTCTATGCATACAGTTCAACCGTGGATTGCTTCCATGCCTACTGATTACCCTACTGATACATAGCTTGCACTGACATTACTTGGTCAGACATAATGGGGGAAAGGGCACATGAGGAAATAGCTTTCGCTGCGTTAATGAGACACTTCAGGCCACCAGCAAGAGGGCAGACTGACGTCACGTACAAGCCATGTATACGGAGTTCTCACCCTGCTGTACAGCCCATGCTTCTAAGCAGCACAGAGGGGGAGAGAGAGAGAGAAGAGAGCGCACTGCTAACCCCCCTTGTTGTAGCGCCATTGATCGAGCGTGCTACGTCAACAGAACAACGGCTGCTCTCCGCTGCTGCTGCTATCTGCCATGACTTTTCTACTATGCTACGGGCACCAACATGAGCAAGCAAAGTTCATGCAGGGCTCTCGTACAAAGATGTCGCTTTCGGAGGTGTCTCGAGCATGGTACGAAGATCAAAGGGTGCTTTGACGGAGACCCCAGTCGAGTGGTACAGTCAAACCTCTATGTAACGAACTTCTATGTAACGAAACCTCGATGTAACGAAGTGCATACCTTTTTCTAACTGCAAGTGTATGCACGCCATGTATTTTTTACCTCTATGTAACGAAGTCCCGTTTGCAGAAATTTCGATGTAACGAAGTTTCATGGACAATTCGGCACAAAATTTTGCGTCCCAGAGGATATTTTGAAAAGCACACGTGCTGAAACGGGCCACCGATAAAGCGCAAAGGGTGGAACAGGCCGAGTCTGGCGAGTGTGGCGTACAGAACGGCCGCTAGAGGACACTAGATCCGCCGCCGTTCCGTCCGTCGGCTTCATTTGCGCTGCGTAGTTCGTTTCGAGGCCTAACTAAAAGCGTGCGTTTCTCGTTGTCCTGGGTGATGGGGCCCTCAAGGCTATGGAGCCGTCCCAGACAACGTCAACCTCGACGACAATTTCTATACGTCGACTCTGCTGTCATTGCGACGGAGGAGGTGACCGACGAGGCGATAGCTAGCTACGTTCGTGGCAACAGCGAGCCTGATGAGCAAGACAACTGCGATGTGCCCAGTAACCGTGGAGTGGTGGACGTGATCGCTGTCTTGAGGCGGTCCACGAGCACACAGCAAGACGAAGACGCGGTGCAGGCCATCTGGCTATGCTAACGTAGTGTGATGCGAATAATAATGTCAAGAGTGGCCCAGGAAAAGACGACAAACTACTTTCAACCGAAATAAAGGTGTCCTCGGTGAGTTTTGTGCACCCGAGAAACATTTGTGGAAACTTTCTTTAACGTTTTCTCCGAATTTCTATGTAGCGAAATTTCGATGTAACGAAGTAAATTTCGAATTTTACCGACTTCGTTACATCGAGGTTTAACTGTACTACCTCTCTCCAACTAGAACCACTAAACAAGCTATGCTTACAGTACCGACACCCCATTTCCCAATTATCTTGCAGGCGCCGCCATATTGTTGCCTACGACTGGCAACGCTTACAATTCAAAAATGCCACTTTATGAGATTGGGCAATATCGGTTGCTTGGGAGCGAACCATTTCTGAGGACGGAAATGTGTTTCGTGCGGTTTACGAAAAAGCATCGGATGACTGGCAACAATGATTTTAAGCGACAAGACGACGGTAGCGCCGTTACCCTGGAAGCATAGCGTATTTAATGTCCCTAACCGCAACCCTTCGCAGTGCAGGGAGAGCTGTAGGGGCTTGGCCCGAACAAAGTGGAAACTACGAACGACACCATAAAACTGGCCTCAAAGCCTAAGCCTGTTAGAGCATAGTTCCACTCACACACACAACCGAGGAAAGATAATGAGACAAAGATTGCTAGATTATTATTTACGGCGGTCGAGAGAAATAAACACTGCCAACAAACCAGCCTGAGTAAATACAGCTCTTTCGAAATGTATATCAAGGATTCCAACATACATAACTACTAAGAATCTTGAGGGAGGCACAAACACGAAGGCTTTGTGTTTGTGCTGTTGTGCTGCTGCCCTCCTCTTGCCTCAATCTCGAAGGTTTTTTTGTAATTAGTATGTTTAACTTGCATCAGCTGGTTTGCAGTCTTACTTTTTTTGTCCATTTAGATGTAGCACTTTTTAGAAGCTGAACAGGTTCTATGGACATGGGTGCATATTTATTTTGTGCTTGTAGATAAGACTATAGGTGCATATATAGTCAAGCTCTGGTCACGGAAAGCACCGCTGCAGTAGCTCCTCGTCGGAGTGACTGGGATGGCCCACCATATGAGCTTTCCCGAGTGCCCGCGCTTCGTTCGACGAATCTGTTTACATTTTCTTTATTTAATTCACGTTATTTCCCCTGATGGGCCAGGACTAAGGGTGACCGGGAAAGAGAGTGGGAAGATCAGTTACCTTCGGTATGACCATCTTCGTTACCTTCAGCGTCTTCCTTGACTTTTTTGAGGACCTGTCCCATGGACGTGCGCTATCGCCTGAAACAGACACGAAGGCGATCGCTGCAATCAGTGCCTCGCGACAAGCTGCTTCCTTCCAAATACCACTTGACTGATCCAATCGGTCGGCAAACAGCGCCAATAACAACCCGTGCTTCGCTCTTTCCGAAGATCCCTCGGAACGCTTCCCGAGGTTCGGCGCCCGTGGGGGTTCGGACGCTGTTAGCGATCGAAGGCGTCTGCTTACCAGAGATCGGAACGGCTCGAATGGGTGTCGGGCATCGGGTTTAGAGCCAGTGCGAGTCCGCCAGGATATCGATCGGATGTTGTGTCCATCTGAGATGGAAAATTTTGATGCTCATCGTCGCGGTGGTCGCGGCCCCGACGATGATCGGACTCGCAAGGTGTCGCTCCGTCCGACGCTATGACGCCATGTCCGCTATGTTGTGTTGGGCTGTGTTCGACTGATCACACTGCACCCGTAGGTGATTCTGCAACGAAGGTGACGTCAGCCTTTCACAAATCTCGGCGCGTGACACCTGTACGCCATTTACGAAGCCGCGATGCCGCGAAGAAATCGTCAACAAAAATCGGACGAGAATTATGATGACGAAATTACGTTAGTATACGGCCCCTGTCAAAGCGCCGAGCAAAATAGGACGCCCGCAAATTATATTAAAACATATGAGCCTTAGCTTAGCAGTAAATGAGGCGTGTTCTTATTAATTCTGTTTTATATTGAATATGTATTTTATTTATTTTTTGTGTATTAATTAAATACTTGGTGCGTGAAATTTTGTAATAGTTGTAATAGTCTTGCAGCAAAACAAAGATGGCGGCGCTCAGGCCAGGTAATGTTTTCGTTTTGCGTTGGACAGCTGTTATTGTTTCTCCCTGTTGTAAAAGCAACTGTAGTTTTATTTTATTTAACAGAGTAAATTCTGGGGGAAAAAATATAGTTCTTTAACAAAGTTTCAGAGTTCTGTAGCATTCTTTCCGGCTACCGCGTTGAAATCTTTTCGGACTGTCTCGTGGCGAGCTTTGACCGATGCGAATGTTGTCACTAAAAACGTGCGAATGACATTGGCAACAAATGCATAAGGTTGTGTTTTGCCCTTCTAAGCGCTACAGTGCTTTACTGATGACTCACTTGATCCGTGTGGCAGGGAACGACGAGAAGGCATGGAACGACCCGCCGGTCTCGCGTACACGGAGGTGCAAGGCACCCCCGCTGCTGCACCGAAGAAGCGGACGCCACTGAACAAACGAGTGCCCTTTCCGCAGGAAGGCCTACCGCCGACCACGCCTGCCGCCACCCTAGGTGAGTCTGCCATCAGACAAGGGGCAGCTCATCGTAGCACAAAGCAGTTGCGATATGCCGTAAGGTCCCGAACGAACGCCCACCCCTAATAATCGCTCACTTCCTATCTTTGGCATAAGTGGGCGACCAATAAAAAAAAAAGAACGGTAGCTCCATTTAAAATTTGGGCTATTGTAGATGGTATTAATGAAAGACCAGGTCAGGACACTGTATGCCTCAATCGCTGGAGTGCTGCTTCCACTGCAGGTGCCTTATGTTAGCATTGCATGTGCCAAGGTAGCTTAGCATTGCCAGTTAGACAACAGTAGACTTTTTCCAAAACATGCAGTGCCCTTCGTGGTGCCATAAGGATTGCTGGGAACATCCTGTATACAGGCAGACAGTAGTGGAGACAAAGAAAATGCTGGCGAGCAGGCAATGGCATGCAAGCAACTGCTCTTGCAGTTGCTTGCCCGGCATTGCATTAGGGAAGAGAAGAGCTCCCCAATCTGAGACTGCCTATTGGGCTTATAAACAGAAGTCGAGAATTAATGCGCAGCAGTGTCTACATGGGCTTGAGGTTCCTTTTGATTCTTCAGTTTGCACTTTCCACTTTTTCAGGTTCAGCACCTATCGGAATGCCACCATTGAAACCCTGTGCATTAGAGGCAAGGGATGTGTCTGAAGCGGGGACTTCACAGCCATCTCCCAGCCAACAGCCGCCCAACACTGGCTCCGGCTCCGACGAACTGAAGAAGGAAACATTCGAGAACCTTGAGATAATAATGTCCAAGTTTTTTGATGGCATAGAGGCTAGTGTCTCGATCTTCTACCCATTTTTAGATGGGAGTGTGTATGGCAAGGGGTGTTGTCAGAGGAGCTTTAAGAGCACTCTTTGTTCCAATTTTTCAGAAGCGTAGACAGGAGGATGTAAAGAAGCGTCTCGATCTACTCAGGCAGGCTTGGGAGCAGGGAAGTCTCAGTACCCCCGTCCAACACAAGATGCGGGAGTTGACATCAGGTGAGCTTCCGATGATATACGTATCTTGCTACTCGTCGCTGCCTGCCTAGCCAGTGGCAGATCCAAGGAGGGGGCGACGGGGGCGGCCGCCCCCCCCCAAACGAGGTCGACCCTCTCTCCTCCCCTTCTCGGGAGGGCAATTTGACATGGGTGGACCCCCCGGTGCACAAAAAAAAAAGGGAGAATAGTATCCTTACAAAGCTTAATCCCCCCCCCTTTCCCCTCCAAAACGGAGTTCTGGATCTGCCCCTGTGCCTAGCCAGTGCCATTTGTCGTTGCCTTTCAATTCTGAATCCTTCCTCAAACAATAGTGCTCAGTAAAACTAAATATATTCATATGTGAGCTTGAAGTATAGTGCTATGTTCAAGGCCCATTCAGACATACACCACAGCACTACCTTAGTGCTATTAATCAGCACCAAAAATAGTACCGATCTTGTGATGCTGCACAGACTTGCCTTTATATTAGTGATACAGCATAGTGATGATTGCTAAGTTATGTTTGAGTCAGCACTGCATTAGTGCTATTCCTAGTGTTGATTTAATGCTGCAATGAATATGGGAACCTGCCTTAACGTGTTAAAAATAAAAATGAACTTCCTCTTCTCGTCTCGAACAGTGACACTTAACCCTAAGTAAGTTAAGAACTCCCAAGTAGAGATTTAAATGACCCTCAAAAATCCCCCAAATCAATTTTTTTCTTCTTTTCCTTTTGACGAGACAATAATGTTAACTTACTGAAACCGCAGCCAACAACCACTTTGAAATGTTTTGACGTTTCCAAAAAGGTGCATCAGTGATAACTTCCAATCATTCGTAGTCTATCATTTGGGAGCATTTATAGTGTGCAAACTGTCAACTGCAGGCAGAAAGCAAATAGTCCAGCAAGTGCTGCAAGTATGATCGCACAACTTTCATAATGACACAATTCACGAGGCGTCTATCTTCCTGTAAATAGTGTCTGCAAAACGTCGAGGAGGTATGTCCTATTCAGGTAGGAAACATGGTTGCTCCAGAAATAGTAATTTCTAATACACACACTGTTATAGTGATCAAGACTGTTTTGCCGTGATATTGCAGCAGTGCAAAGCAGCTGTGGTCACTGTAAGCGGTTGCTATTAAGCTCATACGAACATTTGCCTGTGACCATGGATTGATCATTTTAGTGCTCACAGATTTTCGGTGTCTGCACGCCAGTGCATCAACAAAAGCATGGATCCAGATATATGACTTGTATACAGCACCCATAAATATCTTCAATTTGAAGAATGCTTTTTTTTCAGCAATTGAGTGCATCAGGTTTTAACTCCATTCATTTCAGTAGTTGCTAGCGGAAACTGCGAGAAAGCAAACACACTTCACGTTTCTCTTATGGTGGATTACGCCAGTGAGGTAAGCTGCTATGCACCGAGAATTCGATTTTATTTGTGTGCATTATAATCTAGTCTGTTCAGTTGAATTTTGAAACTGTATATTGTACTTTTATTTGCAACAGGTGGAGCCAATGGATGGTTGGCATCAAGCAGCTGATTGCTGCTGCCTAGCTAACACCAGGGAATTGTCACCAGCCGGTGTCGACACCGAAGCCTCCTGACACCAAAACTTCCAGCACACATAAAAGAATGCCACCGGTTACCTCAATATTTTTTTTTATTACGTTCTATCTCGTTCACAACAACGGTCGAAGCACCCGACATTCCCTGGGTGCTAAAGGTTTCGGTACCTTTTTTTTTCTTCGCCTTAAACAAAAGGGTCATTTTCCACATCCATTTCTCGACCCACCAATGAATGTTCTGCAGCTGCGCGATATACAAAACAACGCATGCCATAATAAATATGCGTAGAATGTACAGTAACAGAGCAATGCAGATTGTTCGTTCTCCAAACAAACACTCTTTTTTTAATGCTGGAAGACTTGCAAGGATGTCTGAATCATCCAAACTGCCTTTAGCATAGTGCACGAGAACCTGCAAACAGAAATGTCTGATGATGATGATGATATCGGGGAGCCATCGTGAAGAGTTCTCTTCCTCTTTAATTTTTATGGGAGCTTGATCCAGCATCGGGTTGAGCGACTGCTCTAGAAGTTCCATAAAAATATCTCCAAGACATACCTCATAAAAATTTTAAAAAAAATCCTTTTGTTGCAATTTGAAGAAAATATATTATATTGGGTTTGCATTACTTGCACCCCAAAATGGAAAGTTCCACGAAAACCATACTTCTACTCTCCTATATACAGGCCTCGTGGCAGGGACACGCCGGCAGGGTGTGCATTCCTAAACAGTTGCAGCAATATGATACTATGTACAGGCAGGATCTACACTGCACGCAATAAATAAGAACACAAGAGGAAGACGTGTGCAGGAAGAAGAATGGCACAGCATGCATACACAGGAGCCTCTGCGCTCTCGAGGTCACGACTTGCTCTCCAAGTTGGACGAGGCAATCTGAGCCGCGAGGTCGGCGAACTCGGCACACATAGTCGACGCTGTTTTCGTTCCATCAGGCACTGCAGCTGAGTGTCGACCTGCGAAAGGACGACGTGCATTTCACCATAGGCCCTTTTCCAAAGTCTAGTAGCTGTAAGCTAAACACTACTTGGTATATATGCATTATTGTTTACAAGGTCTGTATTATCCTGTACTGCTCTACTTCGCCGATTCTGAGACCTGGCGTAGAACCTCCACTGCCATTCGAGGCAGACCGAATTCCGAAAATCGGGAAGCAACCCCTTAATAGGCATAAGGGTTTGCTGTATTTACGAGACCAAATCTAAGCACCACCTATGAGAAGCTGTCACTCAAAAACATAGCCAGGATTATTTCAAGCATGGGAAAAGAATAATGCATAGAACACAGTTTCATCCCAACTGTCTAGTACTTTTGAGAACAGATTTTTCATTTCGTGAGCCCTTGCAGAAAGTGCCTGTGGGCGATTGCGTTGGGCAACACAAACGATTCTGTTGCCCCTTGCTTGCCATTTTAGAGAAACTTTTGCAAGTTAGGACTAGATATTTTATTACAGTTACTAAAAAAATGTCTGCATGCATTGCTGTTGGAAGTGTTTCGCTTAAGCTGAGAAGATTCATTCTTGCTTGGCAGCAACAGTTGTTTTTACAGAATTTAACTCTCTGCATGAACATATCCTCGATCTTGCAGACTTCTTTCTACTTTTAGACACTTTCAAATAGCAACAGGCATGGGTTACAATTGGGCACTATACTCGGCATCAACTTTTCTGTGCAATGTTGTCAAGGCAGGCCTTGTTTGCACAGTGCACAATCTGCACGTGACTATGTCTTGCATCTCATTTGTATGCACTTGCGTGTGAGACTTTACACGCTCGTGCAAGCAGCCTTGGCAATATCGCGCCAAAAAGTTGACGCCGAGCATAGTAGCAAGTGGAGTACCAGTCTTTCAACCTACGTCGGGCACCAGCCGCGTGATGGAGTCCAGCGTGGAGTTGTCCGATGCCAGGACTGGGGCTCCGGACGTCGACAAGCCGGAGCCCTGAACACCTTTCAGCGGAGAGTCCAGAGTGTTGAGGAGGCTGCTCAGCGAGAAGTCCGAGCTCTGCCATAAAAGCAATGCAACGACGTGAGAAGGGAAAAGTCTGCATAAATCGCTGCGCAGATTGTTATTGAAGCAATGCACCGAGCTTTCTGGCCCGTTTTGAGCGGTGGGATTCATTGTGGAGACCCTATACACAACACGCAGCCCGGAGCAAACGGGGTAGGGCGGACGGGGAGAGGTCGTGCACGCACCTCTCCGTTGAGCCAGTTTGGGTCCCGGTGCCGAGGGGACCAGCTTGAAGGGGCTCATGCGAGGAGTGGTCAGGGCTTCCGTCTTGGCCTCCTCCTCCCGGCTACTGGCCTTGCGCACCTCCTCGCAGGCCAGTCCAAAGCGGCTGTCGCGAGGCACAATAACAAAATTAGCAAACTGTAGTCGCTGACGGGGTGAGAATGACGGAGAGGTCCTTTAGTTTATTGAAGACTTCAAGAACGGCGTCTAGGACGACTGAGGGACGTAGTCCTCTAGGGCGTCCTCCTCGAGAACGATTTTTAGAACACGCCTAGAGAGATTCAGTCCACTCTGGCTGGAAACCAGAGTGGAAGGCTGGAAAAGGTTGCCGCCATCTATGAGCGACAGCGGACACCAGACAAACGGCAAGCCGGGTTGTCTGGCTGCCGCCTGTCGCTCATAGGTGTCGACATTTGTTTGTCCACGGACACGATACTGGAGAAGCTAGCCCTTAACAGCTCCGCTGTAAACAATGCTATTTCTAGTTTATGTCAGCGGCTAAACTTTATGTTCCGGGGAAGGGAAATGAAGCAAAGATGACAGAACTTCCCAATCACCAATGTTCGCTTATATCTCACCGTAGCTAACTAGCCGCATTTACACCGAAGCCATCATTGATCCGAACACTAGGATTACTAAGTGGGCTATCTTTCGGTGTTTAAAAATAAAAAGGCAAATGGAGGTCGGTTATCATTCTGGCGTGGGGCATCTCTCGGGATATTACGGTAGTAGTTTTGATGACGACCCTTCTGTTCTGAGAGAAGAGCAGAAAAAATTGGCAATCGCTTGTTTGTGCTAAGTGCCGCTGCCGTGTACAGTCAGCACGGAATGAAACCCGAACGCCGGAACGCATGGCCATCGATACAGGCTGCTCCACCTGGAGGGCCTCTGAGAACTAATGAAAACGCACCTGGGTGCGAGGGTGCGAGTCCTACTAAGATGTTCTCAACCCTGTGCGGGGCGTCTGGGACTTTCCCGTTTGCCGGTGGCGCGCTGTCAGCGCCGTAACTCGGGGTGCTTTTTTGTCGCCGCGCTGTCGCCCAGTCGACAACCAGGCGGCCGCTTAACCTGGCTATAGCTCTTTGCGATAGGCCCTGCTCAGACAGGGTGATGTATTTATTCTGCTCCGGAATTGATACGCCTGGCATATCGGGTGTTATTAAAGAGAGCGTCAGCAAGTCAATTCTTCGCTTTTTAAGGAGCGACTGATAACCTCGCACGAAAACATGCGCAGTGTTCATAAAAACCGAGGCATCCGCGTCGGTCTGTTGCAGTATCTTTTTTATAAGAGTATGGTCGGCGAATAAACGAATTTTATTTTGCGTTTATGACGTTTCACTAGATTCTCAGAAACCGCTCGTGGCACGTTGTACACCGGAGCCCCAGTGACACGTCATCAAGCACTACGGGTCTTCTGTGCACGAGATGTTTCAACTTTCATTTCGCCCTTGTGATACACAAAGCGATAATGAATGACAGCGCTGAAGAGATATCGCTGGGAATCCGATACACAAAGCGAGTGACTGTGTTTTGTATGAGATGTGATGACGCTTACAGCGCGCCATCGGCAAAACGCGGAAGTCCCAGACGCCGCCGCGCGAGGGTCGAGCTCAACTTAGTAGGACACGCTCCCTCGCACCCCGGCGCATTTTCATTAGTTCTCAGGGCCCTCCAGGTGGAGCAGCCTGTATCCAACGGCCACGCGTTCCGGTGTTCGGGTTTCATTTCATGCTGACTGTACACTACAAGAAATTGGGTGTCACTAATGTTCAGTACCCTATTGATTTGTACTACCGGGTCGTGTAAAGGTCTTAGTGTCAACTAACCGTACGAGTACTTTTTTTTAATGCAATCTTGCTTGGTACTTACCCAATCCCACAAAATAGATTGATGCAATGAGAGTTCATGGCATTAGCTAACACTAAAATAAACAAGATGTAAACCTTGCAATGATCAGCCAAGTGTTTCTATCAATAATTTCAACCCTGTACCACGGCCAAATCTGAAAAATGTATTTTGACACCAAGCATTGTACCTTCGTTGGAAACCACTGCAAGGAATGTACTTCAAGTAAAGTATAATCAGGCTTCTCAAATACCTTCGGAGAAGGGTGGAAGTACTCAAAGTACTGGTGCGAGTGCTTTCTAACGCTACCTATATACTAATCGCGACAAAACCAGAAGTTTCGGTCAAATAGACCCTGCTCGGTGCCCAGTGACGAGGGGCAGACGAGACTTACAGGCCAAATTGGAATCGGATGCTTCCACAAAGCTGGACAAGGGATTGCTGCCCTCCATGGCTGACCCAGTCTCCAGAGATGCGGCAAGGCCTGTGAAAGATCACAGACACACGCAGGTGGGTTGGTAAGAGTCGTCTCGAGTCCTATAGGCCTGGCATTGTTTAAAGTGGAAGATTAGTGGAACAACTCGAGTGCAATTAAACAAATCTTTCGTAGAGATAGAGAACCAGCCTCGTCGACAGCCCACAGTGCCAAAATGAAATGCAGAGAACTCACCGGAAAGGCTCGACCCAGAGGCGTCTGCAAAGCTGGGAAGGGCATTGCCATCCGTCAGGAGCTGCGTAGGTCCACCGTCCGATGGCATGCCTCAAAGATAAAGTTGTAAAATAGATCACCCATCGCAGCAAGCACGAACACAATGGACCTACAGTCATAAGATGGCCGCAGAAGGCACAGCACCACCCGTTCCCCTGTGCACACTAAGCACAGTGGATAAAGCCAAGTAAAAGTTTTCTACCGCTCGAAGACTGCGCTCCATTTCCCTTTACAGTGGACCGCGAAGAATGCTATGAGCCGTCGAAACCAATTCAATGCCACGAGAGTATCACATAACCTCCGAAAGAAGCGCAGCGACGTGTGGGGAGCCCAGTCAAGCGATGCGGTAGCAGCTCCAGATTGGTTGGGATGACTCGTAACATCCACTGAGGTCCATCGTTAGGTGAAACGGAGTATAGAGGTAAGCAGAAAGCTGAGCACGGCCGCAGTGCTGGGTTGAAAGTCGCTTTAGAAAAATCCTTTCTGCCACTTGTGCCGACAACTTTGGGGAGCAAAAGAACTCACTCTCGGGTAGGGAGATGTCCAGAAGAGAAGAAATGTTGGGCGGCGACAGCGACGGCAGCGCGCTCGAACCGGCACTGGGCTCCATCGCCTGCGCCGCCAGCTCCTGAAATGGCACACAGCCCGCCGTGGCGACACGCCGTCGAGGCCGAGCTTGATTGAACACCGACCTCCACCCTGGCACTCAGCTCCTGCTGACTAGTGGCATTCAGCTGCGCGGTGCACTGGGCCGCAAGCTCGCTGGTGGCTTGCGTCGCCATCACGGCGCTGTTCACCTCGGTCGCCACGGGATGAGTTGGCATAGCCACGGTCGTCGGCTCGAGGATCGGCATTGTCTGGACTTCGAATGCTGGCCCTGGACAACGTCGTGCCGTGGTGCGATTGGTCAGAGTTGTTTTTGAGCAGCAAAAATTACTTTGGAGCACAGGCATACACTTCCTCCCCATCTGCTTCATTGCAAATATGCTACGTTAAGATTTCATGTGCTGCCCAACAAAACAAAAGAGATGACGCTTTCCTGGCTTTATTTACCACTCCCACTCAACAGCTCAGTGGAGTCCACTGCACAGCAGACACCTCAAGTCTCGCAAACATTCAACTAGCTGTTAAGTTGTAATGTCGTAATATAATGAAAGAACCACTTCCTGAATTGCACTGTTAGTGCAAACATGACATCGGCACTTTTCACCGTCTTACTTCAAAAAAGTATTGGAGGGCATAAAATTTTACCGCTTAGGTTAGCACGCTGAATGGGAACTTTTTATACCAACAACAGTTTTAAAAACACTATTTGATTCTCAGAAAGAAAAAAAAATGAAAACCTTTGCAGTTGTATTTTGATTTATTGATCAAACCGTCAAACGCAGAATTGCGTCTTACGAGCAATGCAGCAGATGCCAACTCCAGTTTCAGGGCACGCAACGCCAAGCCTAGTGCTGCCATGACTTCCTTTTGTACTGCTTCATTTTTCTTTTTGAAGTTTTCTGAAGCTGACAAAGTTTTCTCAAAGCATTTCAGAGTCCTCTCTTCTCTCGTTGTTGCTTCTTTCTGTTTCTTTTTGTGCAAAATTTGCATTGTCTGGCCAGGAGAGCTCTAGTGGCACAGACGTTTGGCAGCTGGCCAATCAGGCCAACTCTCTTCAACCTTGGCACGCTTGACTTACTTTTACAAGGCTAAATTAGAGCGAGATTCAGTAAGAATGTAATTCTGCATTAAAAACTAGCAATCACATGTCTGCTCTAACAATGTTGAGCATGTACACTGCTCTACATCTAGGTATACAGTACTCATATTCACTTCAAAAACCAGAGTAAAAATCCTGGCACCTTGCAGAGCATTACTACTTACATGGCGAAGTGAGATGTATGTAGGTCCTACAACCAATAGTGACATACACTAGGCTAATATATAGAAGCACCTACATAAAAATGTCAGAAGAATGTAAACGGAAGGGCGCAGACACTCCACAGCATTGCCCCAAGAGCCCACCTGGGTGCAGGAGCTTGACGGTTGCCGGCAGCGGTTCCACCATGGTGGAGGGCGGCTGCGGCAACATGGTGGTGATGGTGGCCGGTGCCGAGGGCAGCAGCTGCACCAGGGTGACCGGGCGGCGTTGGTCGCGGGGCAGCAGCGGCCGCTGCACCACCAGCGGCTTCCGCGTGGTGCGCATGCGGTGGCCACGCCGATGCCCAGGCAGCAGTTTCTGGTGACGGCATTGAAGCAAAAGTTAGAACACTGAATCTTGGGAAACGTGGGTAAATGATTCCTGATGTCGGTACAACAAAATCAACAGCTGCAAATCCTTCAGGCATGTTTTAGTGCTTGGTACTTTTTTTTCTCTTCTACGCTACTTAGTGGCAAAGAAACCAAAGCATAAAATTCACCTATGCTGTCACCTATGCAGCAGAGGAGCCATCGATACTTACTGCATCACTTCGAAGAAAAGGGAAATGTAACTAGAGGCAACTGCTGGACACATTTGAGAATGACAGCAAGCGCAACAACCAACATCGTCACGATCACTGACACCAGTGCTGTTTGGAATTCTGCTGTTTGTTAACCCATTTCTGTCCTCTACGCATAGCGCGCTTCGTTATTATATGCCATCATTTTAAGTGCGAGCTTTGCGGAAGCTACAAGCTAGCCCCGATCCTTTGGTATACCCGCTAAGGATGCACTCTCTTGCGGTGCGAGCATCGTTCGAGGCAGCACACTTGCACTTGTAGCTTCAACTTTGCCCAGGTGAAACAAACCATAATGCTTCTGAGCAACCCCAGTATACCGCAGAAACGAAAGTGAACAAGCACAGCCTAGCACCGAGAGGTTCTACTTTAAGCAACCGTAGCTCAGATCTGCTGCGTATGGAGCAAACGGCTGGTGCGGGCCAGTTGGCTCATCGTGTACGAAAGAACAGCGCCAAAACAAACGCAAGGACCAAGACAGATTAAAACGATAGCCACCAAATGAGTCATGCTTAAAGTGTTGGCAACCCATTCACCAACTTTCTTCCGAATGCCGCAATTTTGACGCTTAGTGCAGTGTGGGCGCATTTGGCGATCGGCACAATTCGAAAATGCAGCTTCCAGAGCCTCGAATAAGGCGTGGGGAAGTTTGTGCGATATTGTATCGCTCTGTCCCAGACCCCGTTGACATTTCTGGAGGACCTCTTCCTGAAATTTGAGATTGAGCTTCAGACAACTGGCAACCATGATTTTAAGCACAGAGGTGAAGGAGGCCGAGAGGAGAATGTGGGACGAAGGAATGCAGGGAAAATCGGCTTTAACTATATAGGTATAGGGGACGAAAACAGGTATGAAGGAAAGAATATTGGTACGATAATTCACGACGGAGTTCATCGTTGTTCGAGGCTAGAAGGGGAATATTGAAAACTAGGACATATATAGGGTATGCCAAGTGGAAGACGAGACAATAGTTCTGAAGTGCGCGGGGCTTACTCCAGCACCCCAGACGGGGCGACAGATTTGGCTGGAGAGTTGGGGCTTGTAGATGAAAATGGAGGAATGGATGAAAAGGGCATTGCAATAACAAAGAAAAGATTAGAAGACTGGTGGAAATTATCTAGGGAGAATTGAAGGACGTACAAATAACTAGCACAGCTGGGGACAGAGGAAGATTGGGACTCCCTCACGTGGCCCCGGCCCAGTCTCAACCCTGTCTCCCAGTGGGCACGCTGTAGGGGTGGCGCCGACAAGGTTTGGCCAGAAAAATATATGCGACTCGCTCGCTGGGGAGGAATAGGCAAAGGAAGTGATTTTTTTTGTTTTTTTGCTCAATCCCCCAAAGGGAGGTGATATTTTGTTCTTCTGCTCGATCCCCCAAATCCTGGCACTATCCCACACTGCCTGGTGAAAGTTACAAAAAGACACAGGGGAAAGAAATTGGTGGGGATGAAAAAACATTCTTTTGGTTTCTATACCAGGTGGTGCCAGCTACCGCCCGTTATAAAGGGCCTTTAGCATCCATCCATCCATCAGTGGCTCAAGTGTCGTCCCTCTGGGGCGTAGCTCATTTGGTGGCTCCGACTGAAGCGAGACATAGGCGCTCGCTGCGTGCGCACAGTCAAGAGTTCCTCCCTCCGTGGGAGGCAGCCGGTGGGGCAGACTCACGTCCAGCTGTTCCTGAGCGATGCTGGCCCCGGCCGTGGGCACCATCCCGACGCCTTGCTTATGAGTCCGGGGAGCCATGCCCATGGGCACGACTCAAGCACGTGCTGGTCCCCGGCCGTCCCCGCAGCGTGCTGCTGGGAGCCACCGGACTCGGCCGCATTCTCCAGCACCTGCGTCCGAGATGCTTTTGCTCGGCCGCCCTGGCATTCGCATTCTGCCAGCGGCTATAGAGGCTCCCATTGCTGAATGGCCACACCGAGGTGCTACGGAAATCGGCATTCTCTCGGGACATGGGATGGCGCGGACCGGGCGGGGTGACAAGGTGTCACACACTGGATGTGACACACTATGCTCCTGCTCACCTCAAGGACCGTAGTGAAAAAAAAGTCCGGCTCCTCATGGAACATCACTAATTTATCTTTTAGAGCGCAGCTCTTAGGCGCCCGTTTACGGCTTGAGCGGCGTCGCCGTCGCCGTTGGCGTAACCGCGCGGTGCATGATGAGTAAATTTCCCGCTAAATTTAGCGGAAAACTTTCCCCGCTAAATCTAGCGGAAAATTTTTCCCCGCTAAATCTGGCGGGAAATTTTCCCCGCTAAATCTAGCGGAAAATTTTCCCCGCTAAATCTAGCGGAAAATTTTCCCCGCTAAATTCGAGCGGGAAAGTTTTCCCGTAAATTTAGCGGAAAATTTTTCCCGCCAAATCTAGCGGAAAATTTTCCCCGCTAAATCTAGCGGAAAATTTTCCCCGCTAAATCTAGCGGAAAATTTCCCCCGCTTTAGCGGGATCCCCTCCCCCTCCTCCTCGAGGCCACGTGACCCCACCTCCCCGAGGTCACGTGACCCCCCCCCCCCCCGTGCCTTCCCCTCCTCCTCAAGAGCTGCGCTCTAATTCGGCGTTACAGGGAGTTGTAAACGGCTTTTATTTTTTATGTAGAAAATTAAAATATATGAAGGTGCATTTTACATGACATATTTTATCAAAACGTACATGTTTCAAACGTCAAAAACATTGCTTCTTCCTCCAGGGGTGGAACTGGGCAAAGCAGCCTTGGAGCTATCTTGGGAGCAGAAAAAAACTGCAGTGGGAGCAGCAAAAACAAGCCTTGGAGCAAATTGGGAGCAGCATTCGAATTTTAAGAACATTAAAATAGAGGCTAGATGTTACCTGGTTTTCAAAACTAAAGGAAATATGGCATGCAGATAACTCCGTGTAAACTTAACAGTAGCTTCGATGAACATTTTATTTTAAACATTTTTCACGAAATTACACGAAAGTTACACAAAACATATAAAGCAAAAGTGCACGACAGTGTGACACATGATGGAACTGACTTGCAAAGAGGTAAATATAAACAAACAGGCAGAAATAGCTTTCAGCTCGTACCTTGCTCCATCATATGCCTCCCTGCTCGCTCACCTTTGTTATGTTCCCAAGTTCTCTGCGCAGAGCGGGCCAACGCGGACTCCGGGCTTGCAATAATCACGCAAGTACAGCCAAGAGGGAGGCGTGCCAACTTAAATACATTTGAGTTTATCGCAATATGCCAGAGCTGCCTGCTCCTCTACTCAGATGAAGTGACCCTGGGACTCCAGAAAAGCTACCAGCAACGGCGGCTACCTTTCGTTTCAGCTTAAGTCCAGACGCAGCCGATGCTACAAGCGCGAGCATGTGGCCTTGAACGGCGCTTGCACTGCAGGAGAGCACGTGCTTGGCAGGGATGCTGAAAGTCTGGAGCTCGCGCTTGTAGCATCATGCGAGTCTGAACTTAAACGAAGCAGAGTGACAGAGAATGGCTCCAAAGAAATCTGGTACCAGAAGCCTCGCAATGAGGGATGCTGTGACAACTGTTTTAAGCCAAAACGAAGTATAACCAGTATAACGTTGGCGGCAGCGACCTTCGGATATTGAGCCTTGGATTCGGATCCACTGAAGTCTCCTTTGGGCCGGAAGTTCCGCTGTCAATGTTGCCCACAGAAACTGCGAGACGGCTAATTTCGACGAGGCTCATTTATAACTTCAATTTGGGCTCACCTTGGCGCAATATCGTTCTTATTTATACTTTTGCATCAGTGTGGTGCATGAAAAGTCATTAGGCGCCCAATGGCGCAGCAGTTCCATCCCTGCTTCCTCCGACAACCAAATCTTCTCACAGCTACTTCACGCAGCTTATGAACAATATGCAAAGCTACCTTTTTCCTTGAGGTGAAAACGAGCATAGGTGTGGCTCACTGGGTGCGACATACAGGACGTGCCAGGCAAGATGCTGAAAGGGGGTCCGCCCTACCTGCGCTTGCTGCACCTGCTGAAGTGTGGGCCGCTGCACCGACCGACTCGAGGGACTCCGTCCAATGGTGCGCCCCGTGGTGGCCTTGCCAGACGGAGGGGTGCCAGCGCTGCCAGATGCCCGGCTGCTCGAACCGCCACCAGCCGCCGCCGACTTCCCTGCCGGCGGTGACAGGGGACCCTGCGTCGTGCCACGGGAAACGTCGGGTGGCGCGTACTGAGACTCTGCAGTAGCACCGTTCCCTTCTGTCGTTGCAATCGTGCAGGGCACTTCAAAATTGCTCCCACCAACGAGCACTTTCAATGAGGACCTAAAGGCACGAAATGACACTCCAGCCACGTTTCATCGGTACACACCATGCTGGTAGTCATTCCTATTTGTTCTTGCTGGGAAAGCAAATTCAACGGTGCGGAATGCACGCAGCAGAAGGTACACGCTCAGCAGCGATGCCACCACAATGGCAGCAGACATGACAACAATGCGAGCCATATGTAGCACAGCTATCCTGCTTATCACGAATCTCTCGTGGCTCGATTCTCTGCAAGTGTGGATCCCTTTGTACCAGTGATGGGGAACCCCCAGTTACCACGTACAAGCCCGACTCATCCCTTCGATTTTGCTGCTCTCGGAACATACACGTGGGGCTCTGAATCCTTTGGCCCACCAGCTTCTCGGTGAATTAGGGTTTACCACCGGCTTACTTGTCAACTGTACAAACGCCATGTGTATAATGTGGAAGCAAAATCTCACGTTGCAGCCCGGGCATCCTGGGTTCAATCCCCCCACCCCAGTTTTGATCTGGATGGCCATCATACCTGCGTGGGGTCGTGTACTCCCCACTGCATGATGCACGTCAGACCCCGGCCCAAAAGTGGCTGCACCGACTAAATGTATCGTCTACCGAGAAAACGCAAGACGCCCATTTGGGCCAACTACCTTCCCGCTGTCTGAACAAACACGACGCTAGCATATTTTCCAGTCTAGAAGTTGCACCTTCTTATAAACGTATACACGGCAGTTTTCAGAAAAAAGTTCAAGGTATATAAGTCGCACATTCGTATAAGTCGCACCTACATATTTGTACAGTAGGCGCAGCGAATTTGCATTGAAAAGCCCACATGTGTGTATTACGATTGCAATATATGCGCAGGCAAAAGCAATTTTCTCGTCAGCAAATCGTTTGAGGAATATAATCGTCGAGGTAAACTTCTGTGATTAAGGTCCATAATTATATTTCGAAGATATGCACATAAGTTGCACCGTTGAACAAAACGTGCCGATGAAACCTTTCGAAAAAAAGAACCGCAACTTTTACCTTGGAAAATGCGGCACTTTCTCTCACCTGCTTGCTTTTCTCGGCAAACATGACGGTGGCCAGACTGAGCAGCTTCTTGAGCATGGCGGTGCACTGGCGCGTCACGGCCTCCTTGGACTCCTCCACGGGGCAGAAGTCGTACTGCAGCACAATCTTCGTCGGGCAGCCCATCTGCAAGACGTTGGGAAACGTCTGCCGACAGCGCACCCCCTTCCGTTACCCAGACTTCCGTCGACCACACTCACAAGCCACGCACGATCCACGCGAGAGAAACACCCGTGCACCCCCAACAGAAACAAGCCAAGTTTCAAAGGAGACCTCTGCACTGCAGTGAGCACCGACGGACAGCGGGCACCCGGAACGAACGGACACAAACAGACAAGGGAAGCATGAACTTCCCTCCGATGTCGCGTCCCCGAATGGAGGCTCGAAATGCAGCCCTACAACTACAGTGCCTGTAGCGCGCCCCAACTGGTGCATTCACCGCGTCCTCGGAAGTGGCTCCTCGATTTTAGTCCAACCATGTTACACAAGTATCATGTTGTATCCTGTGCGTCAATCCTGGTGGTTGCGGCTGGCGCCTTTTCTGCTGCAGTTGCTCCACAGTCAGACAGCCGCTCTGCCGTCAGACAGATTTGTAGTCAGTCGAAGGAAACCACAGCAAGGGTTGCTGTCGCCGCGACGACAGCAACCCTTGCATCCACTCATCGTTTTTGCCAGCATTTCTACGATGAACCGCCAGGATTGTGACATTGGACGGCATCGCGTGCCAGTGCCTGCGACGCTATCTGTTACCCCCGGAACCACTTTCGATGCATGGGTGGGATAGGACGGCAAACGCACCAGTCGAAGAAGCATTCCAGACACCCTACTAGAACTGCCCACAGCCAATCCCCTCAACCCATTTAGGAAGGTCGTGCTGCAAAATCCAGGGATCCTGGGTCCAATTCCCAGTCCTGCCCGTTTCTATCTAGACAAGCATCTTACAGGCGTGTGTTCATGTAATGATCACTGCGTAGCAAACGTTGAAAACCCCAGGCTAGCTGCGGTTCTGCACTGGCTAAATATCTCACCTAGAGTAGAGATACCGGACACCTATTGGGGCCAACTAACTTCCCACTGGCTAAACAAACATGCAACACAGCCTGTCTGGGAGAGAGTCCCACGATACGAAAGCGCCGTCCAGCAGAGCAGCGCCACCCACCATGAGGTAGAGCTCCCCGACCGTCATGAGACCCGCCTCGCTCGCCGTCCAGCCGTTCTTGGCCCTCTCCCTCGCCTCCTGGTCATCTTCCTCCTCCTCCTCTTTCTTCTCCTCCTCTTCCTCCTTCTTCTCCTCCTCGTCCTCCTTCTTGACCTCCTCCTCCCCCCCCACCCTGGCCTCCTCCGCGGCCAGTCCCAGCAGCTCGCCGAAAGTCAGCTTCTCAGCGCCTTCTTCCTTGCACTCAGGCAGCAGGTCCTCCGCATTCTCAATGACGGAAGACGGTATCGACATCGCAAAGGTCGTCGGGTTCGGCGAAGGGTCCAAGGGCGGGTCGGGGGCCGGGTTCGGACCGGGGGACGGGTCCGGGGCCTCGACCGCGACGGGGTCAGGCTCCAGCATACTTCTGAGCAGAGTCAGAGACTTTGCCGCGTCGTCCTCTGCCGTCGTGACCTCTCTCTCGGGATCGAGGGGCTTCATGTCCGTGGCATTGTCATCCGCACCTGTAAAAAGAACGTACGAGGGTGCTTAAAGTTAATTTGGGACGAAATGCTCGAAATGTCCGGGATCCTCGAAGTAAGCTGGACCTATGTCAAACTGCTCCAGTCATCTGCCACTGCCATGTAGCACTTGGCCAGCTTGGCTAGAGGATGAGAGAAACTCAAGAATCCTAAGGTCCTGGGGCACTCACTAACAGTACTGGCATTTACAAAATGTCACTTCATACCAAATTTCAGGTGTTTTTTTTAAATGGGCTACTAGGAACACAGGGGTTCACCTGAGTACCCTCATGGGTTCCCTGAATTTCCGTTTCCTCAGCCGTACCTGCCCCTAAGTAAAACATTCTCCCAGTATAAGCCCAATTTCAGCAGACCTAAGCCACCCATCGATGCTTAACCCTTTGATGGTTACTGCCGTACTTGTACGGCAGCGCGAGTGCGTCCCGCAAGGTTTCTGCCGTACATGTACGTCCGCGACTGCTCGTACGTCCGCGACTGCTCGTTCAAAAATTCGCGCCTCTTCTTGAACGGGAGCGTTCGCGGGGAGGTGCTGCCATCTGGTAGGTTTGTAGGGAACTACAACCGTGTAATTGCGGTCATGTTCCTTTTGGCGCGGCTTTTTGAAATTGCGAAACTGGACGCTCTGTGTAAGTGATGCTTCGAGATAGCCGCGCGTGCCGGCTGCTCCGGAGGTAGCGTAGCGGAGACTGGAGCGATGGCTCTTCGGGTTCAGACTTTGAACCATTCTCGAACTCGGAGTCGGATAACAGCTCGACATCCGACGCACAACTGGAAACCAGCTCGGTTCGAAGTCCGGAGTCTAACACACAGCCGCTCTGTCTTCTAGACTGTCTCGGAAGCGGGCGCGTCGAAGTTTTGGCCCTTTCTGTTTTGTTCAGCCTGCAGCGAGTGTGCTGCAGATGTTTAGAAGTGTGTGTACTATTTATTTTAAGTCTTAGATTTTTTTATGCGACAATAAACTAGTGTATAATCTTTGCTAACGCACCGAGTAAAAAAACCCAACCACGGGGGCGGGTCTTTGAAAAAAAAATGCGACCATGAAAGGGTTAAAGGGACACTGACAGGGTATTTATGCTCGCAAAGGTTTTCATTTGTACAGGGCACATGAGAGCCCAACTACCCAGAACGCAATTTGTGGCTCGAAATTCGTTTTCTTTCCATCCAAAAACCGCCAATCGAGAACTGGCCGGTTTCAGTCACGCTCACTCTCTTCTCCATGGTCATGTGCCGTTTTCTATGGTTTAGACACAACCACCAAAGATAATCAAAGTCGTGGGTCATCGAACTCACACACTCAATACTTGAAATTGACAAAAAGTATGATACCCATTTTTTGAATCTTCTAAAAAGCTGCAAATACGTTGATTGTAAAAAAAATAAAAAAAAAAAGACTTGCACAGTTACATGATTTTCTGTATCTTTCTCCTCCTCCATATTCCTTCCTCCCCAGTTCAGTTTCGGTTTCGGTTTTGAGCAATTGCGTCTTTTGACTTTATTAAAAATCTGTGTGACACAGTAGCAAAATACTGATTGGGTAGTCTCCTGACATCCAAATAAATCGCCTGGCAAAAGATTTCAAAAAAGTTTGAGGAAGTGTTTGTGTCCCTTTAACTATTTGCCACACGCTCCCACTGTTGGCAAGCTCATAGGCTCCTGAACTGATTTATTGCATCAATGCCGCGACCGGAAACATTGTGTCCAAGGAATGGACGGATGGATGCTAACGGCTGTACCCTTTATAAAGGACGGTAGCTTGCACCACCTAGCCTGGAAATGGTGACCACCAATCTCGCTCGATGGGGTTTCAAAAAGGATCTATCGGACATCGAAGGGGCATCCTTACTCGCAGACATGTTTCCCACGTGGGAGGGGTTGCCGTCGTGCTGTTGAACTCTCGGCGGCCGCCTGCTTGGCATTTTTCGACTGCTTGGTCTTGCGGCACTTCACACCGTCGGCGACTGCCTTCTTGCGGTGGCACTCGAAGCTTACGTTGAGGCTGGACGCCGCAGCAGTGATGCTCACGGGCGACACGGGCCCCACCGGGCCAAACGCGGAGCTCCCAGGTGGGCTCGGGCTCGGCGGCGGAGTCCGCACCGCCGGTCGACAGGCTGGCCAGGACCTGCTCTTTCTGCATTTGAGGCATCCACCGTCTGCTCAGTCACTCGGTAAGCGTGGGACATGAAGTTAAAGGTTTTACATATTGCTGCGCTTACATATTACTGTGCCTACATATTACTGTGCCTACATATTACTGGGCCTATATATTACTGCTGCCTACGTGTTACTGCACCCACGTGTTACTGTGCTTACATATCACTGTGCTATAATAGTATGTACAGACAGCAGCAAAAGTTTGTGGGGCACAGGGAGCGCCGGACAAAATGATTGGCTGCGCCTTCTGATGGTGCGTTGACGCTCTCAAGACTCACACTTTGCACATGTGCCTCCTTTCGTGTTTCGCAGACATGTTTTTTTCCCCGCTCATTTTTGTCCAAAGCGCACGAGATAACGGGGACTGGCGCAAGGTGCCTCGTAATGTTATCTGGAGCATGCGAGCCCTGTCACCTGTCAGGGTGTCTTGGGGCAGATGCACGGCATCATGACTCACAGAGCAGCACCTCATGCCGGTCCCGGTTATCTCGTGTGCACCGGATGGAAGGGAGTGAAAAAACACGACTGCGAACGCAAAGGAGGCACATTTTCAAAGCGCAAGTCTTGAGAGCAGCCGCGCGCCATCAGGAGGCGCAGCCAGTCATTTCGGCTGGAGCTCTTGTGCCCCGCAAACTTTTGCTGCCCGACTGTACATTTGATCTCTCAAATACCACAAAACCATTGCATTAGTGAAATGCAGTTCCTCGGAATGTTCACACACACCACTGCTACCAATATGCCGGCCAAAATGGTCCCTAGCCTCGTGTATTTATTCATGAGCAAACTTTCTTCTCGGATGCCATGTCATGCCATATCATGCCATAGCATCAATCTGGATGAGCATTGTATACCAGCGTGCGGTCATGTATCACTACTGCGTGACGCATGTTAAAGACCCCAGGCTAGCGGTTGTACTGCACTGGCTAAATTTCTCATCTACAGTTGTGACACCAGATGCACAAACGGGGCTGACGAACTTCCGGCTGTATGAAACCTACACATACCCCATTTTGAATAGGTATGTGCAAGCAAATACTTAGAAAAAGCAGCGGCTGGAACACTTCAAACAACAGACAAGAAAAATTGACTGAGTAGTACAGATTTCTAGACAATGGCCACAGTGATCCACTTGACATTGGATAAATTAGGAAAGCAGTAGCAAGACAATATGGCTTTCCTCACCCTCATCTTTCAAACGATGTTAAGCTCAGTCTTCAATGATACAGTCAACAATTTTGATAACAAAGAATTCATTATTGAGCGTTAAAAGGAATAAAAATCCGCGCGACATTGCCGGTACAACGTTCACACTTGACTCCAGCATTCTGGAATAAGTCACTCCGAAATAAGCCAGCCAGCTGCTCCTTGGCAAGCGAAGCCACCTTTTGCACCGGACACTGTCACAAAAGATTGCCAATAGGTTCTTCTCAAAACGTTCATCCACCAACATCGGTGGTCACCACTGGACACGAGGATTCCGTCAGCGTTAGGCGTGAACTCGGTCTTGGCTCATTTCGAAAACAAGTTTGATCAGAGGTTCGACCAGAGAAACATATGGCGACCCCCGCACCAGGGGAGGAGGCGGGAGGCGATGTTTTGGGGTTTTTTGCCTCGATCCCCCAAAGGTCTGCCTCTATGAGAGTTAGAGAAATGCACTGGATTGAAATGGGAAAGGAAAAATCAGGTTTCTTGTTTATAACGCAATTAATGCAAAGCGACAAGCAAGCTGGACAAGAATGAAAATAATAATCCCTGGAGAAGGGGAACAAGGTTTCTTGTTATTGTTTTTAGGCTAGGTGGCACAAGCGACCACCCCGTTACAAGGGGTACAGCAGTTATCATCCATCCATCACCCTTGGGCACAAAGCGTGTAATTGGATCAGAGTCCTCGTTCGAACGCCAACATAGCTCTCGTTTTTGACACGAGCCGAGCCGGGTTCACGCCCAATGCCGACGAATCGAGTGTCAATACGTGCTCGGAGTGCGTGCCCAAGCGATAGCACGCTCAAATAATTGGTGCGGCAGCCACTAGATGGCGTGCACTTTTGAGAAGGATTTAGCACGCAACGTTTGCAAGCCGAGATGGGCGCACGTGTACCTGTCTGGCCCTGATGGGTCGCCACCTGCCCTGCAGGTGCTCGAGCACGTTGGAGAGCCTCCGCTGCAGGCTGGCCTTGGTCCGCACACGGGGGTTCTGTGCCAGGGACTGGACGTGCACCCAGGCTGCTGTTGTTCCTGGGGCGGAACTCCATGCACACCTCCACCGGAAGCTTCCTGGGCTCTTCCTCCTTTGCGTCTGCGCACGCCCACCACCCGGTCAACCACCCGCAAGTGTCTTCGAAACAGTGCCACTAAGTAGGGTTACCCCCTTTCCTCAAGGAAAAAACTGGCTATTCCAGCGAGGAGACGGGGGCATAGTTATGCGAGATTAAACTGGTAAAAAGGAAGACACAGTGTTGACAGTCTTAATTGATACAGATTCAGCTTATTTTGACACGAGTTTCCCAAAGTGAAATCCATTCACATAGATCTATTAATACATCATAGAACATGTAATACATGAATACACAACACTGAACTTAATAACATATACTACATAGATGCAATACCATTTATTGAAAATTGAAGCTCCAAAAACAAATGTCGCACACTCATCCTGTGCAGCAGGTGGAGAACCGATTATTGCTGTTTAGATAAAAATAGCTGCAAACTAAATACCGCTCCAAGTACAAATGGCCCTAAGACACTGAGCAGGATACTCGACTATTGCCAGATTTCGAGCATAAATCTATTATTTTCAAAAAAATTGCTGGTTTCGCATGTTTTCAGTAGGGAACACGTTATAAACCAAGCGAGCACCGGCACGAGCCAGTGCTCGTGCCGGTGCCAGGGAACTGGACGTGCACCCAGGCGCTCATGACTTGACAGTTTATGGTCACTTTTAAATACGTTTAACGCGAGCATATTTTGATAACTTGCGAATCATGAATTACAAAAGGATTGTGTCCTTTGAATTCAAAGTGATGTCTTGCATGCCATTCTTAGATCTTCTTTGGTAAATTGCACTCTCTACGTGCTACACTGAATCATAAAAGCGCCTGAGCTTTTACCTAAAGTGACGTCTTGTTTGCGGCTAAGTAAACAATTTCAAGGACTAGGACATTGTATATGCAAATGAGCTTAAAGGCTGACGACCAGACTCGAGATTCTGTAAGGCAGAAGATCCTTTTCACCACAGGGGAGGAGGAAACAGGCACTGGTCGGCAGGGTAGAAGGGGGAGAGGAGGAAGCGGGGGAAAAGTGGAAAGCGCAAACTGGTCGTCGGTCTTTAAAGATAGACAATCCATATGCCTACATACCCGATAACGTTGACGGTCTTACTCCGTCTCACCCTACGATGGACTAGGGCCCGAAGGCTTGCGGGCGGAGCACTACCTCAGAAAAGCTTGCATCTGCATTGCGAAAGAGTGCGCAAGAGAAATTCCGATACGCAGAGTACGAACAGCACTGATCTTACGCATATGGGTCTCTGATATGATAGAAATCTATTTTAATGCGAAAGCATTAACTGTCTCATGGAGCGAGCTGACATTGTCAATTTGAAGCGCGAAAACGACTCCTAGTTTCCGCGATCGCCTTAAATTCCATTGGCTGGCGCGCGTCGACAGGGCTCCCATTAGCCGCTGCGCCATAACCTCCGAGATCCCGAAACGCGCTAGTACGCAGCAGACGACAAAGGGAGTGGACGAGCGGCTTGCATGCTTTCGCATTCACAACTCATAAGAAATGCTTAGGTGTACCTCAAGCTTTTATATATGTGAAGTAAAGGTACATAGTATTTAGTTTGATAAACATTCATGCCATATTTCGTAAACTTGTCAACTGGAGAAGTTGGAGGGTGCGCAGGCAACATTGACATAAAGTCGTTTCGCCTTAGCCATAACAATAAATCTAATCTAATCTTTGTGTACAAAAGGTAAAACGTAACCAGACCCGTATCTCCCTTCTGCACCTGGTTTGTACATATGCTCCCGTGTCGAACACTCAATCCGACTCACCTTCATTTCTTAATGGCCACTGGTTCTGATCCAGTGTTCCCTTCGCCACATCGCTTTCAGATGGTATTTAATCCCGTCAGTAGTCTTCAGTAGTAGCAAGCAGACGGAGCCGCCGAGGGCTCGATAGGAGACGATAAACTCGCCTCGCATGACGCGTCTTGGCGTGCTGATACATACGACGGAGCAAATATATTCCACGTGGCTTCTAACAGGCTCATGATGGGACCCGGCGGCCTGTAGCATTGGGCCTTAGTCCATCGTAGGATGAGACGGAGTATAGACTATAATTATAAATGCCCCCCCCACCCCCCACCCCCGCCACCTCAATGGCTCCGAGGCAAAGCACCGCCCTACGGATGTCCAGGTGGGGGGTTTACATCCCGGCCGAGGTACCCGCAATCTGAAAAAGGCTTATTGCGGAAAAGGCGTCGTGTAATTGAGCTTTCGGTTCCATGTTAAACTTTACTTTTGCCCTACCCCCTCCAAGAAAAGGAAAAAAAATTGCACTTGGATAGTTGAAAAAAAAACAGTAAATGACAACTGGTTTTAGATACAGACCGGCAACCGACCTTTTATCCAAAAACAAATCTGACCGTGCCGGTCAAAAACAGGGCAGGTGGCTATCCTACCACTAAGGCAGCGGTTCTCAAACTTCCCGATCTTGAGGAAAACCTCTCTCTATACACCTTTTTCTACGTGGGCGCCGCCATCTTTAATTCTGGAACTTCCGGTATCCGTGAAAACACCGCTTTCTTCTCACCTCGACAGTAGAACGTGTTAACATTTTAATTGCAACCGTCAGTCGTTCTTGTTAGACCTCTTCTGTACTTTGTTACTTATTCAGGGCTGCAATCTCTTGCTTTTTTTTTCGGAACGCATACCATATATGGAGACAACGTGGCTGGGTGCGAAGCTAAACGAAAAAAGGTGTATCATTGAAAGCCAAGAAACCTCTCCAGGTTTCAGCACTGTTGCAGTAGAATAGTTCAGAATACTATGGGCTTTGTACACAATTCACAATTAACATACTAAAAGGCAGTTTTTGGTACTTCAATGTGCATCAGTGATGGCTCAGATCTTTAATATAGTGTTTAACTGGTAATATACTTTGCTTGGCGATGGGGAAGATCGAAGAAGGAACCTCTAAGGCAGAATTATGGCGTTGTTAGGAACACAATTTGGGAACCCATGCACTAAGGTAGTATTTGACGAGTCATCCAATAATTTAATTTTCAATATGTTCGCTTAAAACATTACACTGCTCCTAAACACTATGATCATCAAGCACTTCACGACAACTTTACATATCCTGAAAGAATAATTTCAGCAACAGAAGTACCAACGAACCAAGAGACAGTATCTCAGAGCTTTACTGAATTCAAACGTGACAAAACCCAGTTTAGCTTGTTTTATAGTCACTGTGACCTAGGATGAAATCTCTCTATTGTTGAAAACCCAGTTGATGCTCTGCCTTGAGCCTGCGCTTGTTGCCTTCTGCCGGGCTTTGGCTGTGCGTGCAACACAGTGGTATCAAAGGCAGAAAGCTCACGCTCAAGGCAACACACCTACTGGCTTCTTAACCTGCCACCGACTGCAGGCCAAATGCTTATATGGTACGTGTTGACTGTCTGCCTTGAAAAGGCACGCTCTTTCCTCTACACTTGTTTGTCGTCCCACGCCAACGGCCTGCGAGTGCAGGGACTGCTTTGTGTATGGAGTGAGCGGCACCTTCCACATTGTTGAGCTTCTTGAGTGCCCGGCACAGAGGGGTCTTGATGCGTATCCGCTTCCCCCGGATCTTCACTACCGTAGATCTGCAACAACAACGGGACTGCATGGAAATTTCCGCGGACCAACGCCCCAAGACACAATCTCGCAGCTCCTTACCCAGTTAGAACAAGTTCCGTCAGAAGCTGCCCATTCTTCTCATTTATGCCTGCGAAAAAAAGGCCGTGAAAGGGAATGGTGTGCCTTGGCAGAGACAGCAAAAACTCCACTCACTCGCACTGTACTTCTTGCGCAGCTCGGCGTAGTTGATAAGGCCGTACAACTCCTGCGTCTGCTTTTTCACATCTGCGGGGTGTAACAATTTCATTGATCGTTAACGAGTGCACAAGACTGACCAGAAAAACGAATTTGCACTAGTGGCTCTCACGTTAGGTAACTATGTGCACAATGTTTACACAAATCCGTAAGTTACTTAAATTGTGGGACCTGGGTTCTCCCCACAGTGGGCGGCAGTGGTTTTGCCACCCACCAGACTGACCGACTGCCCATGTCTACTATGTCCAGCCCACCTCTATATATTGCCTCCGCTGGACAAGAGGCTGCTGATTTTGAAAGTGCCCGACGCCCCAGATTGTCGTGTTTGGCAGACTTGTCTGGCACTAAGCAATAGAACTGCATAATCCCTGCGAACAAAATCGCTGCTCTGCAGTACGAAAAATTCCATGAACAACAAAAGTTGCAGCAGTCGCCCTCTCCTCCTCCCAAAACCCTGGGAATTGTCAGGTGTCCACATCTCAAACATTTCTGGGGAGACCCTTGTGGGACCTATTAAACTTTGTCTTCAAAATTCAGCAGACTGCAGTAATGTGGTGACTTTCTTTGGTTGGTTCATAGCTAAGGAAAACAGCGCCAAAAATAACACAAGGACCAAAGCAAAAGGGACACGACAATGTGCTGAGAAATAAACTGCAATAAGAT
Organism: Ixodes ricinus; assembly: GCA_037355805.1. Lineage (NCBI taxonomy): Eukaryota > Metazoa > Arthropoda > Arachnida > Ixodida > Ixodidae > Ixodes > Ixodes ricinus. The sequence goes on from JAZHYW010064377.1 coordinate 71,690, forward strand.
GGCGATTTGGGCCAGTTGGTTCATAGCTAAGGAAAACAGAGCCAAACTAGCAGACTTACGCAGACTCAAAACTTCAGGGTGAGTGGAGCCATCGTGAGTTAATGTGACATTTCTAAACTACTCTTCAGTTGTTTGAGCGATACAGATTAGTGATTTTTATGCTTCTTAAAAAGCGCCCCGAAAAGAAAAAAGAACTTTCAGCCTTTCTACTTTGGTGAAGAAGGAAGAGCAGCGGAGCTGTAGCTTCTGTTCTCGGCGGTGGCTTTCCAGGCGAGTGATCTGCACTTCTTTCGCAAGGGAATCTGAAGCGCTCGACGCAGTGGAACTTTAGGCGATAGCGGCCTTGCGGCGGTTGCGGAACCGTTTGCGCTGCTGTGCACGTCGCTGCTCCTTCCGTTCCCGCTCTTCTTCCTCCGAGGAAATGTTGCCGCCATCTATGAGCGACGGCAGCAACCAGTTGTCTGGTTGCCGAGGCTGGAAAGGTTGTCGCGATCTATGAGCGACGGCGGCAAGCAGACAATCGGCAAACACAACACTCTGGACAGCTACCGCCATCTACGAGTGACAACGGCAACCAGAGTGTTGTGTCGACATTTGTTTGGCACCAGACACGATCCCGGGAAAACTAGCCCTTAACAGCTCCGCTGTGAGCTTTTTTTTTTTATAACAATCTGAGTGGGACACGCGTGTCAAAAAATTAACTTTATGCAAAAAAAAAAAAAAAAGCATTTATAGCAATATTGACGGACGCAAGACTTGATTTAGTCGGTAGTCACCTCCTTTCCACTTGGTTTCTATCTCGGCATTTCGGGCACGTGGAGGATAGGTGGATCAGTTTCGCCTTCACGACCGAGATGGTCATTCCGGAATGACCCATGACGTCATGGGTTTTGCGCGCAAAATTTCGAATAAATCTCTCGCCTCAATATTACTCTAAAAAATATTTTTTCCCGTAAAATTTCTTTCTTGACAAGTGTGTCCCAACCAGACTGTTTAAAAAAAAACATTTTTTTCTCTTTTCAGGGGCCCTTTAAAGAGCAGTTTATAAACAGAACTGTGAGGCTTCTGCCTCAGCACCATAAGTCTCGGGTGTGGAAGGTGAATGAAACGGGTGACCCGTACCTTCTCGTCCCTCTCCGATGTTCATGACCTTGGAGATCTTGTGCCAGGTCCGGTAGTAGAAGTGCCGCACCTGGTCCTTGTTCTTGATGCAGTGTGCTGGCACGCCCTTCTTTTGCTCCGCTGGGCAATGTATGACTGGATGCTCTCAAAGTCTTTGCCAAACTGGAAACAGACATGTCACGGAAAACGGATATCGTTACAAAAAGAAGGCTTATTTAGCATGTCGTTCACAGGCCGAGTAAACAGCTCAAGACGAATCTATGCGTGCGCTAGAGTCTACATTTATCATATATGGATTCCCAATTTTAAAATTTGATAGCAGATTTTATTCCATCATAGTCAGCACCTTGAGAGCTTAGTTGCTTGTTTTCTGAATTAGTTGATACATTACTCAAAGTCATGCCAACAAAGACTGACGGGTGTCTCTTTTGGACACACTTCATCTACATCGCCTTCGATAGCTGGCACTTTGATCAGATCTGTACGATTAGATCATGTGTTGTGAAACATTGCCGAAAGCATCCAGCTTGTCTTAAAGGCGACTATCTAAGGCAGTTCCGCTGAACCACTCCACTCGCTGCATGCATCAAACATCCACACTGTTTCAACTAAAATTATGTAATTATCTCCTTCACCCAAACCCAGCCTTCGGTTTGAAGCACGTGCTCGAAATCTAGGCAGCGACCCCCGAATAAAAGCGCAAGTTATAAAAAGTGACTTCACCTCACAGACAGCCTCGAAGAAGGAGCTCTTATCATCTGCGCTCCACTGCTCCCATGTGCGACGAGTCTTGCCGACGTCGCCTGCTTGTTTGGACACTGCGAGGGAAATAAACACTCGTTGTAATGCATTTCGACGGCTCCCTCTTCAGAAGGCTCGATCCAAGTCAAAGAGAAGACACGAAGAAACGCCAGGGCGCTTGAGATTATCGAAACAAGCACGCCGATTTTATTGCATAACTCGCTCGCGTTCGACATCCCAGAAGGATCGTTGGAACGCCTTCACCTGCAGTGCGAACGGACCGTGTGCTTTAATTCCTCCGTTGTTGCTGTTTTTTTCTTCAAGTCTACGTTCGGTTCAAAACAACGCAATCGCGTCCGATCGGTCACAGTTGCGGCACACACGCTTCGAAAATGACCGACGACATCCATGTTTGAGTGAGCGCAACTGACAGCAATCTGCTGAGCGCGCGAAACATCCGGCACGCACGGTTCTCACCATAACTCTTGTCAGCTTTCGATGGCCACTGGTTTAAAGGAATAAGGAATACAAGGGTGGAAGCAACCTACCGGTGGCTTTCTTGCCGGCCGCTGCGCCGCCGGCCGTGCCGGTCGCCGAGACCGGTGGCGGGCTGACATCCTTGCGCGGCCTCTTGAGCACACGCAGGCTGGACCGCTGAGCCGGCATTGCACCCTTGGCCTCTTGCTGGACTTTCTCCGGGCCGTCGTCCGAACCCTGGACTCCGCACGGAGACGTAACGCGCGGTGCAGCATTCTGAGAGCGGGTTCGAGTAAGCTGCTGCGTCGCCGTGGTCGTCGTCGCTACCTCGCTGCACCGGACGGGAGTTGAAGCTTCCCCGGCGGCGTCTCGTTGGACCTCCGATCTGCAAAAGCGGCCAAAGAACGGGCGCGTGCACGCTCACACTCTACGCCGGGGATCAATGCGAGAAACTGCCGCAAATAATGCACCGACGAAAATTCCCCGGAAGAGAGAGGAAAACGGATCGTGCTGTCGGAAGTAAGATGGCTACCGCCGCCGATCGTTTTCAAACATCGGACCCCAGCCAGCGACGGGTCGGTCCGTCTCTCATTGAGAAAGCGGCTCGGAGTGGTTCGCCTCAAAGCTGGCACACTCGTCTGACGCTGTCGGAGGTCCATAGCCCCGCGAGCCGTGCTCGCCACGCGTGGGCTTTGCAGCGACGCGAGGCAAAACACGACGAAAAAACGAGCTCACGAACATGGCGACAACGACGGATCACCCCTCCACAGTAGGCTTAGGGAAGGAGATCGGAAGCTTACATTTCTTCTAGCCGTTTCTCGTCCTGTGCAGAGCATGATCCGAGCCTTCTGCGCTTGACCATCGAACCGGCGACGTGGGCTACGATCCCGGCATCTTGAACTCGGCAGTATCCAAGCGCCGACGCGACGCTTCGCACCAAACGTCAGATGCCGTGCGCTGGCACCTCTCGCATGACGATCGCCCGCGGTTTGTTGTGATCCCAGCCAGCTATTAAAAGAAGTGGGCCCCGACTGCTTTGCGTAAGGCGAGAAGAAACCGGCTGAGGAATCGTAATTGCACGAGGCAACGTCGCCTAACTATCGCTCGGGAGCAGCGAAGAGCGCCAATTCGGCTATTTGAGGTCCGAAACGCCAACCCCCCGATAGCTGGAATGGGGGCTTTTTGTCGTGCGCCCTGACATATCTTGTATGCATGAGCCCTGTCATAAAGAGAAAAAAGAAATCCGCGAACGCTTATGTTAGCTCGCCGTATTTTGTATTTCGATCGGATATTTTTGTTTTTGTAAAAAGCTACGCGCCTCTGACTCTGAACGGGGTGAAAACCGCGTGAGGACGTCTTTAACTGCTGAGAATATTCCGTACATCTTTGCGAGTTCACTGCGTGAATGCCAAAAACAATTATCTACTAATTACTGTACTCCAAACAAAATATCCAATTACTTGTGTCTTAAGTTATGCAAAAGAATTTAACCTCTGTTTGCCGAGAGTTTGCTAAAAGCCTCGACCAATAAAGTTCTCGCTTATTTAGATCTGTACATAAATGGCCTATCGATATGTGTGTCCTTTTTATTCTATCGAAGTAATATGTTATTTCGATCAGATGCACATTGTCGTTTATATGCATATACATATACATACGTCGTAGTTTGCATACTTCGTCATATTTGTTTGCGTGATCATATTTATTATATCGTTATATTTTGCTGCACGTATTATTTGGTGTGCCGATATTTACCCTCAGTTTACAAATAATTCAGCCTACTATAAAATTCAGCGCACTGATAGCTCTATAAGACGCGTAAGCTATTAGCGAGGCAAATAATTGAGCTTTATGGCTTTCGTAACAAGCTCATAAGTGAATTACCAAAAAAAAAACAATATCGGTTTGCTCTACGCAATTTATTTATTCTATTGACTCATGCGGTCATAAGGCAAACCATTAATCCAACTTATTAACTGATATCTGTATTTACCCGCAAAACGTGAATTTAAGGTGGGAATATGTGCGATATTGCAGCATCGAGCTATCAAAAGGTGTGGCCCGCTTGTTGCGCTCACAGCCAGCTGACGGCATTTAGCGCTCGGATTTGAAACCAGAACTTGCGCCATCGGAGCCGATGTTCACTTCCTCTGCTTCCTGTCTCGAACCAGTTTTTACTCCTTTTATTTTTTTCTGTAGAATACTGATTATTATGAATATATAAACATAATTAAAATATATTGATATTATTTTGATTGAAATGTACTGGTGCTCATACGAGATTGAGAAATTTGAGAAATTGCGATATTTTGGCACAGTCGGCTTTTTTGTCGGCTAGCTGGTTGGCTAGGCGCAGCCTTGTAAACAAAATGGCGGGATTCACGTTCGGGTCCTCTTTTCAGGCTCCGACTGCAGCGACAACTCAAAGTTTTGGAGCTTTCGGTGCTCCTGCGGCGACTCAGCGTACGTAAATCATGGGAACATCCCCTTAAGATTGCCCTAAAAGTTTCAGAATTCTCGCGGCTCCGGGGCGGCCCGAGTCCACGGCCCATGCTCTCTCCGTTGCAGCTGCTGCGTCCACGTTCAGCTTTGGTGCCCCGGCGAAGACGACCGGCTTCAGTTTCGCCGGGTTCGGTGCTCCGTCAACCAGCACGACGGCGCCGACCTTTGGAACAACTGGGACCACGGGTGAGGACCTGGTTGGATGTCGGGAGAGTCGCGAGCCACCGAGAGCTCCACTTGTTGAGCCCACCGAAGCTAGGGAGCCGATGCGCTAGATTGTTGCAGGAAAAGCTCCTCGCGCCCTCTCCACTTTACCAGATCGAACCTGGAGAGGAGGAAACCACCAATCGTGGAGTGTAGAGAGCTTTGCGGGAGTGGCGTGCCCTGCCTTTAAATAACCACTTCTCGTCTTTTTTTTCTTTTTTTTTTTTTTTTAGGGGAGGAAGGAAGTGGTTGAGTGGGCTAACGCGTCTCAGCGTGGAGCGAAAGCTTACGCTGGGAACCTCCTGGGTTCGATCCCCGCCGCCCCCGCCCGTTTCGATCTGGATGAGTTTCGTACCGGCACACGTTCGTGTGATCACTACTGCGTGATGCACATCAAAAACCCCAAGTTAGCGTTTGTACTGCACTGGCTAAATTTCTCCTCTACAGCTAAGAGACCGATTACCCGTTGAGGCGCATCTCCATCAAGGCTGTAAAACATACAGAGCAAACCAATTTTTTTTATATGATGGAGAGGTTTTGTAGTAGCAGAAGGCTGTCTACCAAGTCTGTTCTGGCACATTTTCTCTTTATCCCGTTTGCGTAGAGAAAGTTTTGGGATTACAGTTGACCACTCGGTTGGTAAAGTTGCGCGACGAAAATTCCTATTGTGCTGTTCTTGTGATGAGCATTCCTCAGCTCTGGTGGCTGCTGTGACCGATTTAACTTTCGCAAATGCACTATGATTCACGAAAAATTTCTCGCACAAACAATCGGGCCAAGTGCCAACATTTCAGAAACAGTATTGAGACTCTCCACTCTGTTCAACACTGGTATAAATGTGTGAAAACACATACTCATAGGATTGGAAGTGAACGTGCAAAGCCAGCATGCATGCCAACATGAAGGTCAACAGATGCTTCAGTAGTTAATGTCAGACAAAACACAATATTATAGAGTATATGTCAAATTCAACCATTGTTGGATCAAATCACTGGCACTGGTAGGTGAGGGGGGGGGGGGTGAACTTGATCACTGAAATACCCTCTCGGTGAAATATTCAGCTCATTACGTGCAGACACCATTTTTTCTGGCTGATTGTAGAGTGAGCCCCTCAATTCATGACACCCTATATATTGTATGTGCATTATATCTTGAGTTGCATTGAGAATGTGCAAATGAACAAGGAGGCAGAGATGACGCTATAAAAAAATTACCGCAGGGTGGTCTTAGCCCTGCTATTGAGACTGGCATCGTCCTAGCCATATGTGCAAACACTATTAGGGCCACTGCTTTGAAAAAGATGAAGTGAAGCAGACAGAGCTGAAGAGGAAGACGAAGAGAGCATAGTGAATGATGGTTGGCGCTGACACAGCCACTCAGGAAAAAATAAGCTCGAAAGAAAAAGGGACGTTTGCAGCGTATCATGAGAAAGGATATCAGAAAGAGTGGCATCAGGAGGTGCATTCAACCTAAACCACGTAGGACTTGATTCATTTTGTAGACAGCAATGTTTTTCCCAATTTCTGGTCACTCAACGGGTCCACTTTGTCAGCTCTGGAGCCACTAACTAAGGTTTGCTTAGAGTATTGGCACTTCATTTCCTGATGTTTGTGTGATGGCGCCGCCATTTTGGTGCTCAGGGCAGGACGGGCTCAGAGCAGGACGGACGTCTTGCTTTGTTGCAAACTGTTTTGACATTTCCGAAGGATGGAAAAGCGTTTCCTGCAATTTCAGATGAACTGGCAACAATAATTGTAAACACTAATGCGGCTGCAGTGTCGTTGCTCTGAAGGGTAGGTTACTTACTGGCTCCAGTCAACTCCTCTGTTTCCACTGTCGGCATCAATGGCGCGCATTTCAGGGTTCAGCTTTGGCTCGACTGCCCCCGCCACCACTGCCGGCACGGGATTCGGATTTGGCTTTGGCCAGCCTGCTAGCACGGCGGCGGCGGGCACCGGATTCAGCTTTGGCCAGCCCGCGGCCGCCACCACCGCCACGACCGGCGCTCCCGGCTTTGCCTTTGGCCAGCCTGCTGGCACCGGATTTGGCTTTGGTGCGCAGACGACTTCGACCGCACCGACCTTCAACTTTAGCGGCGGCCTTGGCACGGCATCGAGCGCTCCAGGGTTCTCCTTTGGCACAGCGGCACCTATCACATCGACCGGTAGCACTGGCTTTAATTTTGGAGGTAAGAGCATTGCTGGTCGTGCTGTCATTGTTGTCTCAACTGGGGTGTGCCTCTTATGGAATGGACCTTTTTTCGAGTAACAAGCGCCATTGAGGGTTTGTCTGCGGACTACAAGTGAAGGGCATGCCTCCACCCGTCAATACACATTGGCACCAGGCCATTGTAACGGTTTTAACGCAATAGCATTAAGGAACTCGTGTCGCAGGAAATCCAACGTCAGCATCGGTGGTGGCGTTGGCGTCGGTGGGACGGGAAAATACTGATTGGTCGATAGGGTCATGACGTCACATCCACATGACCTAGCGTAGGAATTCCAAACAACCCACAACGCTCATGTGAAACCTGACGTCACGTGTGAACCCGTGCCTCTCGGTTGCGAGCCAGACATGCTACTGACTAGGCCACACAGACACGGTTGCAGTAATTTTCATTGTTTTTTATGCTCCGCACTAGAGTGAAACCCGTTTATAACGAACCCATGTACAATGAATTATTGTCGATATCGAACTCACAGAAAATTTAAATAAAAATGCATGTAAAAAGTACTTTTTATAACGAACAACATATTGGCTATATCGAACTCTCCCCCCCCCGGGAAGGCTTCCAAAAACGCAAAAACAATCGTCTTCTAGCCTGCCCCCCCCCCCCTCAAAAAAAAAAAAAAAACAGGAAAAAGTAAAATTTTAAAAGCTTAAGTTGCGAACAAAATTGAGCGAAGAGAAGCGATTCAGAAGGGGAGAAAGCTAAAATATACACTTTGCACGCACACACAAAAAACAAATACTTTTCATCCCACAATGGGAGTCCACGAAGAGAAACGATTGAGAAGGGGAGATAAGCTAAAAAAACAAACTCCGCACCCATGAAAAGAAAGAAAATCTTTTTAGCGCGTTGTTACAAGGCGGAAGCGAAGGAATGAGAAAGAAAGAGAAGCTCTGTGTCTGTGCTGTCCCCTTTTTCTTCTTTTTGTCCTAAGTCTCGGGTTTTACAATGTTGAAAGTCCACCAGCTCGCTTGCATCTTCTCTGTAATTTGCATCGTGGAAGTTCGTTGTAGATGGTTTTTGCTATATCGAATTACTTGCTATATCGAACTGATCGCAGCGTTTCCTGCTGTTCGTTATAAACGGGTTTGACTGTACTGATGCTCAAAAAACAATCGTGAAGAAAGACGAAATTTGCAAAAAAATAGGCACTGGAAATGTTGGATTATTCCGTTTTTCTTTATAAATTAGCTTTTCTAGGCAAATGTTTTTATTTGTTTTTACCGCGTTCATTTATTCTCACCTGGATTAAGTGTGCAATGCTTACGCAAAGCAGCGGTGCCTTATGTTTCATTATTTTACTTGCCTCACCTCGATTGCATGCATCATCACAAAGACCCCGCTGGCATTCCTTCCCAGGTTTCGGTGCAGGAACCAGCACGACCCAAAGTTCCCTCTTTGGTGGGGGATCGCTGTTTTCGACCGGGTTTGGGACCTCCGCCGGCGCCGCACCTACCTTTGGAGCTGCCGGCGCCGCCGCCCAAGCTGGTGGCGCTGGGGCGGCGGGCAACGTTGCCAACCTGGCAGCCGCGCTGTCCCTGCCCACGGTGTTCAACGACGAGCGTGACGCCATCTTGGCCAAGTGGAACCAGCTGCAGGCTTTCTGGGGCACGGGCAAGGGCTACTTCTCCGGCCAGGCGCCGCCGGTCACCTTCACGCCGGACAACCCTTTCTGCTGCTTCAAGGTAGGGGCATTTCAGGCATGCAGCGCAATGCTGAGATGGTGCCAAGTGAGTGCTGCATTATTGCTAGTGCCAGCACTGAGTAAGCTTTGCGTTCTGTGTGGAAACAGGACATGGCCGGGCCCCATGCAGGAAAACAACTTGTGTATTTTCAATGTGGCCATGCTAGATAAGTGCTGAAAAATGGTTATTTTCTGAATTTTATTTATTGCTTTTTAGCATTTATACATTGTCTCGTCACCCACCCTTCTCTCTTGACGAATTTCACGCACGGGGAGGGTGGGCGTTGAGTCGGGATATTACGGTAGTGCAAAGTCAGCACTGTCTGTAGTGTTGCGTTAGCACTGTGCTGTATGTATGAATGGGCCTTAATCCACCTGATGTACTGTCGCAACCGTTTATAAAGAAGTCGGTTGTAAGGAAATAGTGGCTATAGCAAAGCGATCACTATTTCCTATTCCCGTTTGCACTTTTTCAATGTGTTTGTGTCTGTTTTAGCGAAGGAAATTGAACGGCTCCTGCGGATATAACAAAAAGAAATGTTTTGATTATTTAAAAAAAAAATTGTTTTGAAAGTTTATTGAGTCGCAGACCGCTACGCTTTGCTACTGTGGCCGAGCAGCTACCCAGAACGAGCTGCAGACGTGCTGAAAAGTCCGCCAGCGGCAACCTCTGCGTCATCGTCTGCTCCCCTCTAGTTATCTGGGAAGCGGCTTTTCCGCATTGCACGCAAAGAAGCCGTTGTGGCATGTCGATTGGGGCGTTCGGAGCACTAGCAACAAAGTACCTATGACGTTACGACGGAGACAACGGAAAGAACCTAGAGTAGAGAGCGGGAGCAACTGCAATTTAATGGCGGACGCCTCTTGGGCAGATGGACTTAAATGTGCCTGCATTTGGTTGTCTTGTGGCCTGCATGGCGAGGAAACTGGGCGAAGAGGCGAACATGTTTTCTGGCGGTGAACGCTTTTGACTCCTTGCAAGCTGCAGCTAGTTTTGCAAATGCGGCCCACAAACCACGTGACCCCGACAGAGCAGTTGCCTCCTTTCTTAAATCTAGGCTCTCTCTAACGACAAAACACGAACTTCAGCGCAAACTCGGTGCTGTGCGCGCTTTGTTTGCTTTGCGGTCCGTGTCGGCATGTCTAGTCGGTGTGGTCGCTTTCTGCCCGAAAGCCTAGCTTCGCACAAGCGCCGATTCCGCAATTCATCGCCACTCAACAATGGTGAGTCCCGGCACATCGACGGGGAAGACGAAGAAACAAAAGCATGCCGCCATCCTCGACGAAGTGCGTATCAATGTAAAGAATGGCGTCCACCGCCGACCTCCTCCGCGGCAGCCATCGCAGCTGTCGATAGGGCTCTGAACGCTGTCCGTACGTAGCTCACAGGATTTTCTTTCGATCGGAGCTTTTCAGTTGGGAAAAGCAGCTTCGATCTAGCAGAGAGCATGTGCAGAGAAGCCTCAACAACTTTCTGCAGGCACGATAAAGATGTGCCCATTATGACTCGTGTTATCTTTTTTTCTTTTTTTGTGTGTGTGTGTTACTTCTATGGAGTCCAATGTAACGAAGAAGGGGATACAGCAAAGTGATTTCAGATTCCGTCGACTTCGTCATAACCGGTCCAACAGTACATTCCTTCGGAATAATTTTACCAACTGCGGTGAACATCAGGTTATGAGTGTAAAGCAATAATTTGGAAATAAATGATGTAAAATCCGCTAATTAACTTTAAAAATGCTTGCCTTACGTGGCCAATTCGAATTCGTGGTTTGTTGTCCGTCGTCAAAATATGCCATAAGTTGTTACAGTCGAGCTCGGTTATATCACACTCGGGTATTTCAAGTTATTGTTTATATCAAACATTCCAAACGCCCCCTTGAAAATCACATGTAATACTATAGGAGCTTTGTCTTCTTGTATCGAACTCTCAAGGTGGGGACACCCGATATAGTGAACAAAGCCCGGTCGCCTGCGATCCGATTGCTCCGGTGGCGAGCACATCGCTTGCATTGCGGGGCTGGCAGACCGCCAAGCAAGCATACACGCGGTAAGATACGCAGTGAAAGAGCAGTTGTGGAAAGTAAAAAACAATGAACCGTAAAAACAAAGCGGAGGATGGCAAAAGCAAGGGGAAGGACACACGCACGCGCGTAGGGAAAGCAGGGTGTGCCCACTGTGGGAACAGTAGCCTACGCCCTTTCCCCAAACACTGCCAATGCTGCGCGACTCCCTAGCCACAAAATAAAATGAGCAAAAAAGTCTTGGGCAAATCAAGTGTGTCAACAACAACGGTTGTGCAATCGCACTTTGAACACCTTATCTTTGTTTACCTTTTCCTTTTGCTGTTATTGCTGTGCCTACTTTTTCTTTTCTTTTTTTGCCGTTCTTTTTTGTCGCCTGAATTTAGCGAGCTTTCTTTTTTGTCGCTTGCTTAACTTCTTTCTTATGGGATTTTTTTATGTGTCTCACTTTTCCGTTTTTCTTTCAGATTTTTTTTATTATTTTCGTGTTTTGTCGCTTATGCTGTGTGGAGGTCCCGGCCAGGCATGCGTGTAAGCGCGACGCTGTTTGTGGTCTCCGCCAACTATGTTCTACTGTATTTAGCGGCTCTTGGATGCTTTATTTGGTAAGCTCCTGTTCGTCGCAACCTTCGGTATTAGCAGTGACGCCAGGAAATTTCAGCTCGAGCTTAATTTAACATATTTTCGTATGTCAAAGTATTGATATATTGAACTATTTTACGATACCCCTTTGAGTTCGATATATCCAGGTTCGACTGTATTAGAATTTCAACAACTAGGCTCTGTTTCATGCTAAACTTTAACAAGTTTATGAGGATTTTGAGGTATGTAATCTAAGACTTAAAAGAGTGTCGGCCATCTCACCTGGAAGTGGCGTCAGCGTCCGAAGCGGGTGAGGGTAGCAAATCTTTGCAAGGGCTCTGGTCATTGTGAACCGATCTCGTATTATCTAAGTATCATACGGTCCTACAAAAAGCTCGCCGCACACTGGTATCTCCTTGGGCATGCAGCTTTCTGCGCATTTTTCCTCTTAGCTTCAGTAGGACAGGCTCTAGGCTGCCTCACTTTTCTATTAATAGCACGGAGAATTTAGTTTTCCAACTTCTAACATCTACTATAGCGGATTCATTCCTAATTGGAAGGTTCCAGATAAGGCGAATATCTAAAATGTCACTGAATGAATTTTAGTTCATTAGTTCGCTAATTATCGCTTTTCATCCATACTCTGGCATACGCTGCGGTTGACAACATTATCCCAAAGAAATCATTTCTTTACTTAGTGTCCTTCATTCACTCTCACTCTGTCTTTGGTGCAAGATCCTGTATATTTTGTGTTGAAAACATTGGGGCAATGCAGATCAAAATTTTCTGCTCAGAATTGACCACCTCACTACGCTTCTGAAAAATCCAACTGCCCATTGGGCCGAAGCGCAGTTTTTTTGAGGGGGAATAGTTACACTCTACTTTGGGCATTTAGAGACGGTACAACAGCTGTGGTTGTTTCCTCTCTGTAGCCAGGCTGTTGTTCCTTCCCAAGTGTCATAGATGCAGGCGGGAATTGTGACGTGTCCCGAGCGCCTCCGTCTCTGACGGAGCAGTCTCTGATGGCGTTGTCTCGCAGGCGATTGGCTACAGCGCACTGCCGACGTCCAAGCCCGAGGACGGCCTGGTGGCCCTGGTGTTTGAGAAGCGACTGGAGGACGTGCAGCCCGTGCAGACGCAGCTGGTCGAGGGCTCCATCGAGTGCTGGGCAGCAAGCCCACCCTCTCCGTCTGCGTGGACGGGCTCAAGAGCCTCTCCCCGGACAAGTGGGTGTTCGGCTTGCGCCATTCTTTAGGGGAGAATTAAGTTTTTGTCTGGAAATTTAGGACCCTAAAGCCCAAATAGGCCAAGGTGGAGCCACACTTCACCATCTTTGGCCAGAGTTTGGGCATCTTGGCCCTAATTCACCAGACAGATGCCAAAGTTAGGCTTCACTGCGGGCAGTTTGGCCGTCATCTGGCAGCTTTGGGCATAAATTGCCAAACAAGTGCCGGAGTTAGGCTTTAGGGTCATGCGAATATTCGAAATTTCGAATAGTAGTTTCGAATAATGAACTATTCGATATTCGCCTCGAAAACAACTGCACTGTTCGCGTTTTTCGAAGTGTTGATTGCGGTGGGTTAGCCCCGTTGAGTGCGTTTCTTTTGAGCACCGGTACACAGTGGAGAAGCAATACCCGCAGAAGCGAGCTTTGTGGGTGTGGCTTCTCTGCATTACATCGGTGCTCGGTAAGAAGCGCACTCAACGGGGTAACCCGCCGCGATAAATACTTGGAGAAGTAGGAATATCGCTATTGCGTTCTTGGAAGAAAAACATACATTCAAAGTGGGATGGTGCACGCGTGCCGGCTGTATTTGGGAATAAATGGAAACTTTGTGAATGTGTATATCTTCATTGTGGTAAAAGTTCCAAAATAAACTGACTGTTATGCAGGAGTATATGTTAGACAGAGATTCCCTTACAAGCTGCGTTCAACATGCGCAATTGTTTTTAACTCGAGATTAAAGAAGGAATATTTTATATGCAAGATTTGTAAATTCACTCAATTAGGTATAGTTGGCCCTCTCTATAGGATTCATTTTATGTCAAATCCGTCGTTTACTTGCCATCCCAAGACATCAGACCTTATGAAGACACAGTTCAAAAATATAAACTTAGCTTATAAATGAACAAGTGGAACAACCTTCACAAGTTTAGCTGGGTTTTCATCTAAGCATTACGCAATGGTAGTGAAAGGCGTGGAAAGACTATTCGATATTCGATTCGAAAATATTCGGCCAAAAGCAGTATTCGCCTCAAATTCCCTTCAAACTCAAAATCCGCTATTCGCACAAGACTATTAGGCTTTACTTCTAGTTGTTCGGTTTTCGTGTTGCAACTTCGGGCCTAAATTTCCGAACGAGTGCCATATTTCGGCTTCACTACCAGCAAATACTAGGGAGTATTTGGCTCATAGTTATGCATCAAAGAGTTGCTTAGATCTGCGAATGTAGTGCTTCAAGTGAGAAAACAAATAAGGATAGGAACGTTTGAGAAAAGTTTGGAGTGCAGGGGACCCTTGAGGATACTCTGAGGAACCTCTTTGTTGCTAGGGACCCAGTTCGAGAACCCATTGCTCTACGTGACTTATTCTAAGAGTTTTTAACGCAGAATGTGTTCTATGGCTGGCAGCTACCATAACCATATCTGGTTAGGTGCCAGTAATGGAAATCGACGGGCTGACTGCTAGCCAAACACCAACGCAGCGCTCGTCTCCGCACTGATTGGACACCAGTGACAGCCGAACCTCTACCTTGAGTGCATCCGTGTCACTCCCAGCGGGGGTAATACATCGCGTGTTCAGGCATACATTGGTACTGTGCTCCATGAAAAGAGCGTGTTCCGGACTTCCATACAGAAAGAGCACAAAAAAATGTGACAGAAAAAAAAGAAAAGCTGACTTCTTTGTTGCAACAGGTTGAGGAAGATCTGACTATGGTTTTCTTTTGCCGCGATCTGGTGCTAGGTCACTGCTTGGCGCGGCCGCATTCTGTTTGCTGTTTTCCGCATGCTCCGTCTGCTGCGTCTCACATTCTATACTCTGTTTCACCTTATGATGTACCGCAGGAAAGGCTACAAGCGCGAGCTCCTTGCTCTAGGGCGCATCTCGGAGGCACAAGCTCTCGTGCGTTAAGAGCAGCTCCCAACGCTATGAGCTTGCGCTTCTAGCCTTCGCTGCGGTACAACATAAGGTGAAACGGAGTATAGCAGGCTTTGAGAAAGCCGCGTGTACGCCGCGACCTCAGAAGATAGTACTCACGAGTAAGGCATCCAAGGAGCATTCGCGCGCTTACATTGCACGACACAGGGCCACTTCGTGAATTGCAGTCTCCACACATGTATGCAGATTTCCACACTAATGCGTCACATTCTGCATTACCTCTGCCTCTGCCACGCTACTACGGCAAAGGGATTACATTTTTAGCCCGCTACACTCAGTTTCACTTTCTGATCGCAGCCCACACCAAGATCCGACGGAGCGTCACGGCGCTCGTCAACTTTGTGGGTTTGCTATCGCCGGCTGAACCTATCGCGCGCACAGATTCACTGCGCTCGATTGGTTGAGTGGACAATAGCGGAGGCACAAAGGTGCTTGATTGGCTTCATCAAGTTATAGCAATGGCTACGGTCAAACTTAAAGTGAAACGGAGTATTGTAACAAGTTAAGGCTAGTTCACAGATGTGCAACTGCTGAAAACCGTGTGCCCTAAAGAAACACTGACACCCCCCAAAAAAAAAAAATTTCATTTCTTGCCAGGCAATTCATTATGGTGTCGGAATACTACCCAATGAATATTTTGCTACAGAGTCACGTATTTTTTTAATAAAGCCATAAAAACGCAACTGCTCGAAAGTGAAACCGAAACCCACGCACCGCACGGAGATGTGGAGAGGAGAGTGTGAGTGGCGGAAGTCACGTGGCTACACCCAACCGTGCAATTTTTTTTCTTTTTTTTTTTCTTTTTTGGGTGGAGCAGACGAAATGAGTTCGGGATTCGTCCGCCGTGCGATTCCTTTGCAGTTATGTTCGTTCCGCTCGCTGTTCTGTACTTCAAGATGAGTTGTTTTGTACATTTAAGTGTTGGCAATTAGTAGTGAGTGCCCGTGGGGAATTCCCGTGATCGTCTCTGAAAAGAATACTCCCAAGATGTTGCGTGAAGAGCTGCCTCACATCTGAAAGTGGCATTGTGCGGCAAAGGTGTCAAAAATGGAATCCGATACCGTTTAGTTCAGCGACGTATCGTCCGACACAGTGCTTTTTTATTTTTATTTTTTTTCAGTGATAATTGTAAAAAAAGGATAAGTAAAAATTGCAAAATGTTCGAAAAAAAAAAAAAATGGTACGCCCACATTAGGGATTGAACCCGTGCCCGCTGCGTGTGAAGCGGACGTCTTTCCACTGAGCTACTGAAGGAACTCTTTCTTTCGTAGTTATGCATCGGGTCAACTGTATGTCGGAAAGTTTGCTGCCGATTTCCCTCCGGTACGTGCACTCCCGGCTTGAAGTCGGGCAGCACCACGCATTGGCCACATTCGCGCCAAGTAAAGAAACCGTACTTGTGCGTATTCAACTCGATGTATGCACTTCGTGTTTGACGTTTGAGCGAGTGATGTCTTCAGCCACGAGAAGGGACGACGGCTCGGCGACGTCTTCGTGCAATCGGCTTGCTGGTCGGGCGTGTCGTACGGGATAAATATCAATTTTTTTGATCGGTCCAAAATTTCTCTTTCGAAGGAACACAGAATTCGTCGGTACCGTGAACAACAGCTTTGAAGTAGAGGTCCCACGCCCGTCGTCCGCTGCCGCCCCTCACGGGTGGCAGGGTGGCCCACGAAACGCGAAACGACGCCATGTTGAGAATTATGCAGTGAACGCACAGAATGCTTCCGGTTGTCTGTGCAACCTTTTTTTTTTCAATCAACGTATTTGCAGTTTTTTGGAAGCCACAAAAAATGGGTTTTATATTTTTTATATTTTTAGTATTAAGTGTGTGAGTTCGATGACCCACGACTTTGATTAAATTTGGTGATCGGGTCGACCACAAAAATGACCACGGAAAAGTGAGTGAGCGCGACTCAAACCGGCCAGTTCTCGATCGGTGGTTTTCGGGTGGAAAGAAACCGAATTTCGAGCCGCAAATTGTGTTCTGGGTAGTTGGGCTCTCATTGTCACGTACAACTAAAAACCTCGGCAAGCATAAATACCCTGTCAGTGTCCCTTTAAAACCTCTTCAAATCTTTTAGGAGAAAACACACTGGAGCCCTCTGTCGAGTAGCCGTGGGACACTAGGCAATTCGTACAGATGTTGACATTGTTGAGTGAAAACTCCCCATTGGTTGTGGCAAGTATGAATAAAAAAAAAATAAAAAAGGGGGAAACCAGTGTGAGTCAGCCTTCCTTGGCATTATTAGATACTGAGGTCCTGATCCCTTATTATCATCTCTAGGCATCGTCCTGGAAGTAATCCTATAAGTCCGAAAGGTCGTTCTAGGCGTCATCCTTTATGCGTCGTCATCGAGGTTATCCTAGAAGTCGTCCTTGAGGTTGTCCTAGACGCCGTCCTCGAGGTCAACCTAGAAGTTGTTCGAGAGGTCCTAGAAGTCGTCCGAGAGGTCGTCCTTGAGGTCGTCCTAAGAGCTGTCCTTGAGGTCGTCCTAGACGTCATCCTCGAGGTTGTCTTAGAAGTTGTTCTCGAGGTCGTCCTAGAAGTCATCTTTGAGGTCGTCCTAGGCGTCGTCCTTCAGGTCGTCCTAGACGTTGTCCTCAAGGTCGTCCTAGAGGTCGTCGTCTAGGTGGTGTCCTCGAGGTCGTTTTAGAAGTTGTTCATTAAGGTCGTCCTAGACGTCGTCCTCGAGTTCGTCCTAGAAGTCGTCCTTGAGGTCGTCCTAGACATCGTCCTCTAGGCATTGTCCTAGACGTCGTAAAGATAACGGCTTTACTGGTTCTCCATCTTCACGTGAAGTGGAAGGGCTCTACAATTTTTTTTCACACATTCTTTTTTTTTTTTTTACTCAATATTTTTTTGACAATTTTATAAACTACTATATCTCATAGATAGTATGGACGTTTGATCTCGCAAATACCGCATAACCTTCGCTCTAGTCAAATGCAGTTCCAGGGTCACCTCATAGACGACGCCCGTGTACCAGTGTGCTCTCTAGTGTTCTTTCGTCGTGAGAAACCGCAAAAACTCGGTCCCGGGCAAATGCAAGTGTGCGAGTGGGCCTTTACTGACAGTAGGAACGAAGTTCGATCGACGGCGAGTTTTGTCGCCTTTGTGTTTTACGACGTTTTCGCTCGGGGCGCCGACGTCTGCGCACACGCAGGTGCGAGTTGGTGGTGTACGTGATGGAGCGTTCGCCGTCGGGGGCGGTGCGCCGGGTGCCGTCCAACGAGCTAGCCACGTTCATGGACGGCTTCTCGGTGAAGCCCCAGCTGACGACCCTGGGCGTGCAGGCGGTGGTGTCAAAAGCTGCACCCTCCAAGGACTGGCTCAAGCAGTACCTGGACAACCCGCCCTGTGGTGAGGACCCCTGGCAGAGCCCCACGATTGGTTGACGGAAAAGTTCATCAGAGCTGTGACGTAGTATAAAGGATCCGCCTCTTGACGTAGTACACTGGCATCATGCCCAAATTGCCAAAAATTTAGTGAAGGTGGGGTACTGCTTATTATTATTTTTTGCTCGTACCAATCCATCAAACGGTTTTTATACCGTAACAGTGCATGTGCCAGGTATTAAGATTTTCTTTACTTTGTTAACTGATCTGGCATTGTTTGTCACAATGACCTCAAAGTTAGAATATTGCGAAATGAAGCCACTTTTCTTTGTCAAACCGAACCCATGTTAACGAAGCAATCTTAAGATGGAAGATGTGCATACAACGAAAAATTATTATAGGTTTTGCATAGGTGCGCAACTTTCAAGCTTTTTTGCTAGGTTGTTGTGGCCTAAGAATCTTTTCATGAATCCGGTCTCTTAGTTTTCGATGTGCCACCTTTTACCTGCCGACAGTAGAGACTAATTTTACAATCGACAGTAAATTCGTTAGAATTTTTTTTAACATATATTGTCACATTATGTCAAATAATTATTTGAGTTGTTTCATTATGATCTAAATATTTTCTTTTATTTAAATGCGTCATGTATTGATGTTTTTGCTTTTTGTTTTTATTCAGCGTGTCTACGCAAATGTGTGTATGTACTGTATGACTGCCTTCTGATATATACCGTAAAGTTCCGAAAGAACGCCCACCCAAAATGGAGAGATAAATGGTGAAAAACATGGGGTGGGCTATCTTTGGGGACGCCACAGCAAAACTTTATCAAAAACCGGGTACAAACTATGTGACGCGGAAACTGATACCGCAGATCGCGGACACCGCAAATTTGCGTTTCACGATGCGATAAACACGCGGGAACCCGCTACAAACTTGCCTGTCACAGGAACCGATATCGCACGCGCAAATCGCGGACAGAAAGGCAGGAATCCGCTACAAACTCATATGTTACGGGAACAAATACCGCAGATCGCGAACGCAGAAAAATCACATTTCACGATGCAATATAGTACACGCAGGACCAACTTGCGTGGAATGGAGATCACACACGCAGATTGCGGACAAAAACGCAGGAATCCGCTATAAACTCGCTTGTCTGACGTGCCGGTACAGCAAATTGCGCGGTTGATGCGATTCCTGTCGGACATTGCGTGTTGTCCGACGGAAAGGGGGGGGGGGGGTGATGTTTCGGAATTTTTATGTTACATATACTGTAAATGGCTAAATTTTCGCGAGGACCTAATTTTCGCAAATCGCCTACAATTCGCGAAAAATATGTTCCAAGAACAATTCGGGCAATATGTGAACGCTACGGAAGCTACACTCGATTCGCGAAAATTAGAACTTGCGAATAATTTTAAATTTTCAGCTTTGGCCCGATTCGCGAAAATTCGAGCCCGCGAAATTTAAGTCGTTTACAGTATTTATTTAGAAAAACGGGATGGGCGACGTCTCGGGGCGGGCGTTCTCTCTGAACTTTATGGTAAGTGTCTTCTTCTTCTTTCAAACGTCTTTATTTACAGACCAAATGAATGAGCGCCCTATGCGCTCTGCTGTATGGTCTTTTATCTCGTCGTCTTATGTGTCCCTGGTGTTACCAGGGGCAGAGAGACGTCGGGCGGCGGCGATGATTGGCTCGTAGTGCTTGAGCAGCCTGGAGCCGAGTGGGGGCGCCTGCGGGTCCTCTAAATATCGGAGGATCGCCTGGAATGCCGCCAGGACACGGCCAGGGTCAGGAGCGGATGGGGGGTTGAGCCACTCAGTAAGAGTGGAGGGGAGGTGAGAGGGTTGAGAGCGCGCGAACGCGGGCTGTTGAGTGGAGCGGGCAGTCCCACAAAGATGGGGAGACTAGCAGGAATGTGGCAGTGGGTACACTGAGGGTTGATGTGGACCTGGGGATACATCTTTGCAAGCAGGGAGGGAGCGAGGAGCGCTCCTGACCTGGCTAGCTGTAGAAGGGAGGTCTCGTGGCGAGTGAGGTCACGCCTTCGCTTTCATCTGAAATGAAGATACTACTCTTGCACCACTACTACTACTAGTACTACTACTACTACTACTACTACTACTATTATTATTATTATTATTATTATTATTATTATTATTATTATTATTATTAATAACCTTTATTGCCATCTCATAGCACAAAGGTTCTAACGGGTCCGTCAAAGCCTATAATGGCTTGTAATAATAATAATAATAATATTAAAAACTGAAAGACGTTTACAACTTCCTGTAACACCGAATTAGAGCGCAGCTCTTGAGGAGGAGGAGGGAAGGTACGGAGGGGACAATATGCCCCTCCTCGTCTGTACCCTCTCCTCCTGTCCTCCTTGCTTCTCCTTGCTGTCACTTGACACTCGTGGGTCACGTGACCCTCGTGAGGTCATGTGATCCTGATCACGTCACATGACCCTGGTGACATCACATGACCCTCGTGACGTCACAATGGACGCTGGTGACGTCACTTGACCCTGGTGAGGAGGTCATGTGACCCTCGTGAGGTCACGTGACCCCTGTGAGGTCACATGACCCTGGTGACTTCACATGACCCTGGTGACGTCACGTGACCCTGTGAGGTCACATGACCCTTGTGATGTCACGTGACCCTTGCGATGTCACATGACCCTGGTGACGTCACATGGCCCTCGTGACGTCACATGACCCTGGTGACGTCACATGGCCCTCGTGAGGTCACATAAGCCTGGTGACGTCACGTGGCCCTGGTGAGTCATGTGACCCTCGTGAGGTCACGTGACCCTGGTGACGTAACGTGACCCTGGTGACGTAATGTGACCCTGGTGATGTCACGGGACCCTCGTGATGTCACATGACCGTCGTGACGTCACATCACCCTCGTGACGTCACATGACCCTCATGATGTCACAAGTCCTGCGCATTGCATTATGGGACATTTCCCATAGTGCACCGCGCAGTTACGCCGACGGCGACGCCGCTCAGGCCGGAAACGGGCACCAAAGAGCTGCGCTCTGATAATAACAATGCAGTTGCCGACTGATTTTTCGGACTTTGCAGGGACCGAAAAAACGTCCGAATAATAGAGCTGTCCGAAAAATCAGCAGATTAAGAAACTTGCCTTTATTACGTCTAAGCGGGCTTTAAAAAGCCGTAAATAGTGTCTTGCTTCAGGTTACGCCTGCGCGCCTTGTTTTAGGTTACGCCTCCGTTTGCGTTCGGCAACTTTCTGTTAGCTTGAGAATTGCTGCCTTCTTTCCTAGCGTTATGGTCGAGTATACTTTCTGCGCTTCTTAGCAACAGATCATGGTGGCGGAAGAACAGATGGGGCAATGACGTCCAAGCCAGCGTAGTCCGAAAACACGATTCACTGAGTTGAGATGAGAGATGCAAGTTCATGACTGCAATGGCTAATGAGCTAAGCAAAATAGAAACAACAATGATGATGATAATGACGCGTAGCTAGAGAGAGAGAGAATTAACTTTATAAAAGCCTAGTAAGATCCAGAACGTTGGGTTCCTTCTCCTACGACCGGCGTGGTGCCTCCCCTGCAGAGTGGCTGGGCGGACTAGGCCGGGCGGCGACTTGCTCGGCTCTGGCGCAGCTAGAGAAAAAGAAAAAAAGCTGTACAGCGTCATTTAGCGGTAGGACTCGGGAGTATTCAAGTAGCGCTGCCAAACCAAGCCAATCCATTTGTAGCTAACATAGGATTCAAACTGGCCGCTTCTCGGTGGTGTTTTCCGCTGATCGCTCGCAACGATTTTGCCCGAATCATCAAACTTGCGGACTTCAAGCAGTCCAGAACATTGGTCGTGAATATGCATGATTTCTATGGGGTAAGTCACGGTTCCTCCTTTAGGTCCAAAATATCGAACAAGAGTCCGAAAAATCGGTCGGCGACTGTAATAATAATAATAATAATAATTCAGTGTAAGGCAGCTGCCAGCTGTTGGGTGGTGTGAGGACTAGGGTCCCTGATTGGTTGTTGTTTTGTTTGTTGAGGCATGGACCCGTTGCTGTGGCAGCAGGCCAAGCTGGACAACCCCGATCCCGACCGGCTCATCCCGGTCCCGATGATTGGGTTTGCTGAACTCCGACGGCGCTTCAAGCTCCAGGAGCACGAGATCAAGCAGCATCAAAGCCGCCTAGATGTGAGACCTGCCTCCCTACCTGCATTACCAAATCATCTGCCTGGATGCGCTCCCTTGGGCCATCTGCTGACGCTTGAGTGGACTAGAACCATAAGATTTTAGAACTTCGTTATTTAGATATCTTTTATCCCTCAAACGTTGATAGACTGGAACCATCTTCCGTCCTCAATCGCTAACATCCCTGATGTTTTTTTTTTAAATGGTGTTAATAATATGTGCACTTTGGAGTTAATATTTCATAGCTCTTTCCCCTCTTCAGTGCACTTGCCTCGAGGGTATTTGAATAAGTAAATAAATAAACGACAACATTCTTGTGGATGCCGCCATTTTGGTGCTTGGTGGAGAGCAGATGCTATTGCCAATCATTGTTCGACTGTGCTCGAGCGTGACTGTGCCACTTAATGCTGGAGAGTCCAGATTTAAGAGAGGGAGCAACTGAAACTACGAAGTGTGTTTCCAATTGCCTCCTGGGTAAATTAATTGCTTCTGCGCATGTGTTACGTAGCACGAGGAGAGGAGAAGAGCGGGAGAAAAGGCAGACATTGGCAGACGACCAAGGCTTCCGTCTGCTCCTCTCAGCTCATATTGCAAACGCGGCCCATACAGTAGGCTCGCTATAATTAAAACCCTAATATTTCATACTTCTGGTTAATTCAAACAAATTTCAAAGTTCTGGTTGTCTCTATGTTTTTAATATACTGTAAATGACTTAATTTTTGCAAGGACCTAATTTTCGCGAATTTAGCAAGTCACCTACAATTTGCGAAAAGTAGGTCCTGCGAACAATTCTGGTAAAATGTAAACACATTGGAATCTATATTGAGATTCCACCGTGACGTAAAAATTAGAACCTGCGAATTATTCCAAAATTTCAGCTTTGACCTCAGTCGTGAAATATTGAGCCTGTGAAAAATAAGTCGTTTACAGTATTCATAAGGCGCTTAATTCGAGCAGCGTTTTCATGCAATTCATACTTTTTGTTCTCGCGGCCTCGTTGAGTGCGCTTCTTTCCGAGCACCGGTGCACTGCAGAGAGGCAACAGCCACGGAGCTTGCTTTCGCGGGTGTTGCTTCTCTGCAGTGCACCGGTGCTGTTGAGAAGCGCACTCAATGGGGCTCGAGCGCGCACACAAGCTATGAATACAAGTACCACACGAAAATTTCCATAGCAACTTGCACGGATGCTGTGAGATGGCGGCGTGGCATAAGTCCAAGTCACAGCGTTCGTGCAATTTGCTATGAAAACTGCCGCTCGGTGCCCATTTTCATCGCTCGTGCGTCCGCTGCTTAATAGTCCATATTAGACAACTGGAGTTTGAATTAATGAGAGCCTTATGTATTAACCCTATGACCCCGATCCAGCAGTTGGAAACACTGAAATCTAGGCACTCTACTTAACCCTGGCGCCATCTGTCGGGTAACCCTGGAACACTTCGACCTGTGTATATGCTTTTAGCGTTCTTTAGGCATTATTCTTACGTCAGGGGCTTGAAATGATTCCAACAATGGTATGAGCGGCTATTTTTCATAGGTAGTGGGTAGATTCGATATTGCAAATACTGCAAAACTTTCGGTCTAGTTATGCATGGATTGGAACTGTTCGGGGTCTGCCCAATAGATAGTGCCAGTGGGCCAGTGTTTTAAGAGGTTACGAGAGAATGCAACCCGCTCGTGCACGGCCAGACGCAGATGCGTGATGCAACCCTTTAGATAACATGTTGGGAAGCCCTGGCGATGTTGTTTTACCCTGTCACGGACTGTTTTGACATTTCAGCAGGATGGAAAACCGTTTCCTGCGATTTCAGATTCATTAAAATCGAACTTTGGGCCATTTGGGTCACAATCGTCCAAGAAAGCTAGAAAAAAAAAACACGAGGACAAGGACGTGGATGTTGCAGGGTGCCCTGTGCCCGGTGTGGTATAGAGCTAGTGTAATAATCTAGAGGGAGGGGTCTCGTGCATTCAAGCCGCTCGGGAACGCGGGACATAGACGTGGACATTGGCAGTCCCAGTTGGCAGTCCCAGTTGCAGTCCCGAAGGGCTCATATCGCTGGCGACGCCTTAATATGCACAAAGGAGCAGGAAAATATCACCTGTAAGGTCTGTACTGCCTTGTTCTTTTCTAGCTTACTTGGCAAGAAACTATCGAAATCATGCATTGTATAAAACTAAATAGGGTTAACAAGCGCTCGAGCAACCTCAACTCGTCGCGGCAAAACGTGCACGCCTAACCTTTCGTCCGCTTTGTTTCTCCCCTCTTCTTTCGCTCTCTTTGTCATCCTTTCTCTCGGGACCGGTGATGGGAGCGCCCGGGATTTGTTGCATTCTGCTCCCTTCTTTACCCCCCTGCCGTGTGATCCACTCTCTTCTCCTTGCATATTTTTTGGCACATGTTTAGGTAGATTTCAGATAGAGCTTTGGATAACTGGCAGAAGTAATTTTAATCACTAAGGTGGCCAAAGTGTCATGTCTCTGAGGGGTAGCCTGGTGCCACTAATTAAGCTACGCTTCAGAGTAACGACACTTGGCCATATTGTGGCTTAAAATCATGGCTGCCAGTTATCTGAAGCTTTATCTGAAATCACAGGAAACACTTTTCCGCCCTTCAGAAATGTTTAAACAGTTTGCGACAGAGCAAAGCAATATTATATGAGCTTCCTAACACCGAATCTAATGCTGAGGAAGTCGCACTTTTGAATCATACCGATGGGCAGTTGCGTCTGCTCTGCGTACAGACCAAAATGGCGGCGCCCACGACAATTTCGGGGAACAGAGTGCCGATACTCCAAGCGCAGCTCATTTAGTGGCTCTAGGGTAGCCTATTCAGTGGCTCTAGAGTGGGGCTAATAAAGCGCATCTGTCTATCTTTCAGATCATTGCGGAGGACATCGCGGAGCTGCAGCGCTAACACGCCACCACAGTGGCCAAGATCGAAGAGCACAAGCGCAAGCAGTCGGATCTCAACCACAGGGTGCTCAAGGTGCGTCCGAGGGCTCTCTGCCGTGCGCAGAAGCTCCGCCGAGAATCGAACATGCAGACAACTGTACGGTGGACTCGCTATAATTCGAACTCAGATACAGTAGACTCTCATTAATTCAAAGTCCAGGAAGCCACAAATTTTGTTTGAATTATCAGAAATTCATTTGAAATATGACGCAAGATAAAATTATAATTTGCCAAATGAATGGCTGCTCATACAAAGCAGATATTTGATGATTTCCTCTACACAAGCCTACTGATCATAAGCTGGTCGGACACTCGTGAAACATTTATGAAATGTATGACATAAGTATTTCTCCCTCAAAAGTGTCGTTTATGCGTGGACTGTTTAGACAGCACGACACCTCGAAACAACATTAAGTTTGTTCTTCGGGCCAAGGAGTTGTTTAATGTGAACTATTAAACAGGGGACGCATGAGCAATGAAAATGGGCACTGCGCGGCAGTTTTTATAGCAGCTTGTGCAGACGCTGTGACGTGGACCTGTGCCATGCCGCCATGTCACAGCATTTGCACAAGTTACTGCGCAAGTTACTGCGCCAACAAATAAAAAAAATAACCCTTGCGGCACATTTTCGTAGTTAAGGTCCATGCGTAGAAACAAATGCGTATAAGACACACAGACAGAAATTTTAGAAAAATTCTCACACTCACTGTAATAATTTGTGCTAAGCACAAACATAAGCTTGTTGTGTCTACTATTAATTTTAAAAACACCTGAACTTGATCACGAATACTTCTGCCCAACCTTTTTACGGTACTCTCATCAAAACTTTTGGTTCAAAGTATGCCGGCATGTTCTACAAAAGTTAGAGAGTCGGACAATACCATTCTTACAATTTTGGCATCATTCTTGAAAATTTTGTCACAGATAACCAGAGATTAGTCAATAAAGCTTTTGCCGATCAGGAAAGATATTTTGTTTCTGACTTGCAAGGTGAGGGGTAAAAAAATGTTTTAGAAATTAACTTTTTTCTTTAACTTTTTATTGGTTCGTTTGTCCATTGATTGATTGATTGATTGATTAGTCGGTTCTGGCCAATCGTGCAGGTGATGGTGCATCAAGAGGTGAACAGAAAGCTTGGATTTGGGATCCAGCCAGAAGAGGAGAAGCTGCGCACAATTCTGGAAAGCAATCTGGCAGAACTCAGTGCCCCCACACAGTTTAAGGTATGCCTAGTAGTATCATACTTAGCTAGAGGCACATGAGCCTTTAGGAGGGCACATGCCTCATGGGTCATGAGTAGAACTCATACTCAGTATTTCAGAATTAGAAACATATTTTCAATCAATCAATTCAGTGGTGGTACTATGCATGTGGTTGCCACTCAGCCTGCTTCAGGCGGCAGGCTCTTGGAGAGCGGAGGCTGTTTATCTCGGCTACGGTGGAGCCATTATATCTTATCTTGTAAGATGTTTATTAAGTACAGAATGCAGATGCACAGCCCTATCAAAGGCTAAGTTTCAGGCACGATGATAATGTTTATTGGTAACCTCAAGTGTGTCCATTTAGAATCAAGTGAAGTGCCTGTCCCATTCACCTTCCTTTACCTGCAAAAGCGATTTGCCTTGTTTAGTTAAAATGAGTGCATCTATTTAACAGAAAGCATCCAGTGCGGGCGGGAAGTGTCCCTCGTTGAGCTTGCCCTTTTGCAACAATCAAATTATATTTTCTGAATCTTGGTAGCTGGTGGTTTTTGGAGCGATTGAGAATTAACTCGGCAAGCCAGTGCAGCTCCCGATGATGATGTAGCCTCCGCAACCTTTTCAGGGTCGCTTGAATGAGCTCATGTCCCAGATCAAGATGCAGAACAACCATATGACCTGCGCAAGTGCCCCCTAAGCTGCACTCTCGACCCGGCGTTCGTGGACCAACTCAAAGAGGTGAGCTTGCTAGGTGTCGACTGTCCTCGCTGAGAATGAAGGGCTGGGGCCGACGAGAAACCAATTTCGCAGTAATGCTTCATCTACACTGGCAGTTGACCCTTCTTTTGTGAGGCATTTGCGAATGTGGCTGTTTAAAGATTAAAGAAGCAAATCCGCTTTGCGGTTACAATTGGAATGCCATTTTCATCAGGAGAGACCATGCCCTCTGCTGGTGACGAGGAGAGGAGCATAGGCTGGCACCTATAACTGTTGTGTAAAACTGTCATTCGAGGAGCTGCCATTGAAAGTTACATCAGCGCTTCTCAGTGTTGAGCTGTCTATGTCAAATAGGTTCAAACCGCAGGATCTCTTGGCTCTTTAACTCTAGCACCCCGTGACAGAGAGGTTTCTTGTGACAATAGCTGTTATTGGCGAGGTATCGACATGTGACACTGCAATGTCACAAAAAACTCTCCGCTATATTTAGCAGAAAAACTACTCTACTAAATATGATAAAAAAAATTGTGACATGACATGACAAGATGTCTTGTGAGACTGTGACATCACATCATTTGATGTCATGTGACAATTTGAGGCATAACATGATGTTGATGGTGAAAATCATGGGGCCGGCTCGTGCCGGGGTGCAGAGACTGTAATGTCACGTCATTCGATGTAACGTGACTTCACAGTGTCACTTGTTGTCATAATGTTACATGATATCGTTGAGTCGACGTTACAGTGTCACATTATGTCACTGTCACATGAGGTCACATGAGTTTATGGTGTCATGTGATGTCACAGTATCACATCATGTTATGGCATCACATGATATTACAATGTCACATGATGTAGTGGTGTCGTATGATGTTACAGTGTCACATGATGTCACTGTGTAACATGTGACGGTGTCACATGATGTTGCAGTGTCACATTACGTCACAGTGTCAGGTGAGCACCGTCCGCTAAATGCAGCGGAACGTAAGTCCTCTAAATCTAAATGCGACAGTGTAACTGTGTGCAGCCGTGTGCGGTACGTCAGCTGTCGCCCAAGTTCACTTCCAAGACGACACAAGCTACCAATATTTTTTTACAGCAGAGCTGTTAAGGGACACAGACACGATCCTGGGGAACAGCGGAGCTGTTCCCCAGGATCGTGTCTGTATATGTTGACACAAACCTACCTGGACAGCTACCGCCACCTATAAGCGACGGCGGCAAGCACACAACCAATATGGTTTCCACCGTCGCTCGTAGATAGCAGCAACCTTTCCAGCTATAATAGAAGAATGGATAGTTGGGTGCGTTGGCGGGAATTCATCGTAGGAAACAGCGCGAAAAACAGACGACGACGAAGAAGAAGCACACAGCGTATCGAGTACACTCCGCTGGTCTTGCTTCTTCACGAGAGTGGAAAGGCTGGACGTTTTTGTTTCTCCCTCTTCCCACCAGCACCTCAAGAACCAGCAGTGCGGGATTTCGCAGCTGGTCAAGATCCTGAAAACGGACATGGAGGACTTGAAGGCGGTCGAGAGCAGCCTCCAGCAGGGGGCAGCGGCGCAGCGGAGATAGTGACGGTGCCCCTAGGTTGCACGTGGCGGCGGGGCCCATTCAGTTTGCCAGAGGGAGGGGTGGCCGGGATGCCCCTTCCGCAAAACTCTGCTTTTATTTGTATAAAGACGACTCCGAATGCGAATTTGTATATGGGCTCGTGTTTTTAACGGGAGATCTGTTTTGGGATTATGAAGGGGGCGATTCAAGGAGGAGATTTTACGGTCGCGGACATTGTGTACTGTCGCTGAACATACGAGCTGAAGCAGTCCTTCGTGCTGCCAGTTTTTGAGATCTACTAGTTTTAGAGAGAGCTGTGGTCTCAACTACGACTAGAATGTGAAGTTGTGAACTTGCACTTCGGACTATTCCACAATCTGACAGATAGAACGTTTCAGCTCGTATAGTCCGCGGGGTAATATCCCAGACCGCGTAAAGTCATTCTGTCACGTGGCGCAACGCCGTGCGATCCAATCACGTGACCTGGCGGCTCGCGACGAGGTCGCATTATCTGACAGCACATGGCCTCGTGACTTTTCTGGATAGACTTTCTGTCCATGGGAGTTTGGCTGGCGCATAAGCCCTTTTAGAGGTATTAAGTTTTATTGTTGCTACTATAGTCGCTGACAGGATTAAAGTGGAAGGGATGTACTTCAGTTGTTTTGCCTCCTATGTAAGCTTCCTACCTTCGAAAACACTTCGGCGTCTCTTTAGTCTCGAGCGTTTTTGTGCAGCCAAAGCATGGTGGAAGGCAATGAGTGCAGTTGGCCGGGCATCCGAATGCGACGCCCTACCATATTCATCTTGTCGGCGACTGTAGCGGTCATCGGGTATAGCCTGACCAAACAATGTGTAAATATCATTGCATGTCATGTTTGAGCAATTAGAGTTGCGCAAGGATGATGTAGAATGAGTTTTTATGGGGTTAATAAAGTTAGAAAAAATCAGCAGAACCCATCCTTTGGGAATGATTATCTACGTTAATGCGAATAGCATCAAACGGTGCGGAGTTATGCGCGTTCGTCAGGTGGCCGGCACGCTCTAGATACGCCAGCCCACTCTTGAGGCGATTCTAAATTTGTTGACACTTTCACAGCCCTGCGCACGATCTCCGCAGCCCAGCACGTGCGTTTGTGTCACTTAGGAAGGCGAGCAAAGCACGTGCCATACGCACAAACACTCAAAATGGTACCGACCAGACTTTCTGGCGTCTCAGCTAGTCTCAACCAACGGTACTCTAAACGGTTGTTTATATCTTTACCATAGGACGCGCTTTACAGCGCTGTCACAGCTACCGGTGCGCGCGCGTTCCATGCACGAGGGCTCATTCCGCTCTCGTGAGGCTGAGCACGGCCGCTACATCACCCTCTCCCGAGCGCGGGAGAGGGTGAGCTGGCGGCCGTGCTCAGCCTCACGAGAGCGGAATGAGCCCTCGTGCATGGAAGCGCGCGCACCGACAGCTGTGACAGCGCTGTCAAGCGTCCTATGGTAAAGATATAAACAACCGTTTAAGTGCGTTGAATGACTGCCTTCATAGCTCTGTGGTTAGCGCGTCTGCCTGCTGATCAAAGGGTCAACGGTTCGAATCCCAGCCGGCGCGGTCTTTTTTATTTATTTATCGACCCGCAGCGTAAGAGGTTAGATAGCCAGATAGATAGATAGATACATAGGCGAAAAGTGTGTGAAGTATCCAAAGAATGCTATTCGCATTAAAAAAGGAAGGAGAAGGAAATGATTACTCTAATGCAAACTTTGTCCGCTTTCATTTGCACATTTGGTAGTTGGCAGGAAGACAGACAGATGGTTAACTTTTTTGGCAGAGGAGGTCCATGCGTGTCACCGGGAGTTGGAGGACAGTCTCGCTGCCCAAGTTTATTTAGCCTTGAACTTAGTCTGCCTCAACGGGTGACTTGTAGATGGGTGATTTCGCCAGTGCAGTACAACCGCTAGCCTGGGGTCTTGAACGTGCACCAAGTAGTATTGATACACGACCGCACGTCGGTACGATGCTCATCCACATCGAAATTGGCAGGGGTGTGGATCGAATCCAGGATCCCTGGGTTCTGCAGCGCGAGCTTTCGCTCCACGTGCTTCGAGCTGGTGTGCGTTAGACCACTTGGCCACCGATCTCCCGAAGGAGATTTGACCTTAGCCAGTGTGCTGTATGTTTACAATGGGTTCTTTGTTTTCAGGGGAATTGGTGTAGGTGCTGTGAGAGGAGATGTTTACTTTGGTAGAACAATTGTTCAAAACGTGGCATTTGTTGGGAAAAAAAACACGTTAGGACTGTGATGGTGCAGGTGAGCTGGTGTAGATTATTCATTTTCTTGAACCACTTGAGACTGGGTGGAGAACTAGAAGAGCCTGGGGGAGGGGGAAGAAGGGAAGGGAGGGAAGGTACAGGAACAGAAAGACAGAAGGCGTCGTCTCAAACTCAGCTGAAAGTTTATTTAGTAACACTTCCATATTTACCGAAACCCTCAAACATCGCCAACCAATCACCTTATGCAAAAAACCCAAAAACGTCCGTGTTTTTTTGTTTTCTTTTTGTATTTTAAATGTCTTTTTAGCACGAGGGTGCCTGTGACCGCCCCCGCGGTGGAAGAAGCGATTGCATGTACGCGAGCTGTTCTCTAGGGGCACAGAGAGCAGCCCAGAGACACAACCTGGGCGGCGGCAGTGGGGAGGCGAGGGAGCGTGTCCGCACAGCGCTACCACGTGGGTATTTCGCAACGGCGGCTGCCGGAAAGGGGGAGGGGAGAGAGAAGAGAGAGGGTCGCCGGAGCAAAAACAAAAGGAGCGAGGGGCCTACAGAGGGGAAGAGAAGAGGAGCAGGGAGAGCCTTGCCGTGTGAGGAACGACTTGGAGAGAAAGAGCAGTGCCTCTCCTGTAGAGGGGTTTTGCATTCCTGATCATGGCCTCCGAGATCCCGAAGCGCGAGGCCATGTCCTGAGGAGCGTGTGTTTTGGATTCGGCTAGGTGACGCAAGCTACCACCTTTTATAAAGCAGTTGACATCCATCCATCCACCTTCGTCTCAGCAGCTGCAGGTTACGAAAAGCAGGACAGGCTCCTTCCGCATTACTAGAGCGAACGCTGGAGAGGAGGCAAGTGTACTCGCTACCTCTCCAGCGTTCGCTCTGCTAAAGTTGAAAGACGCGGGGGGGGGGGGGGGGGGGGGGTTGTGGAAGTAGCTTGCCAAATACTTACTAAGGGACAGGACACTCTCCTTGTTTGCATTAGACAGAAGGAGGAAGGCTGCGCCGAATCCTCCCCTGGTGGAGTAACTTATTTGGCGACTCCGCTCCCCACACCCGCCAGAGCACGTGACCAAGCGACGCCTCGGACTGCAGAGCGGTTCACACGCGCACGGGGTCGCGGATGCGAAGACGGTGCTGCTTCCGCCACTGATCTCCACTAGAGGGGCTGGATGGCGCATTGAGCAAACAGGTAGGAAGCCACCCGAAGTAAGCTGCTTGTCCCGGAAGTGAGCGCTTGGCAGGCTCTGTAACCCTTCCGAGTGCTAGTTTGAAAAGCGTCGAGGGCGCTGGATTTTCGCTTGTTCCCTCAAGAGAGCCTGCTTGTTGCGCAGTAAGAGCGCATGCAGACCCGACTAGAGCATATATAGCTCCTACGGAGCAGAGTAGCGCAACCCTTTGATCCGCGTGCTTTGCCGACAACATGGCCGACAGAGCAGCTCGGCGCGAGTCACGTGGTACTCAGGGTTCCAGGAGGCGGCTTGCCCTATGGGAGAATACATGGAGATCGATGCAAGACGGCTAATTAAAAAATAAACTGCGAGTTCACACTTTTCAAAACTAGTCTGTCGTGAAGTTGGTAAAGCACTAAACACTTTATCAAAGTTTTAATAATATCGGATGCGTGTGCAAATTTTGAGAAGGCAATTTCCAAGGCAATGGCGTTTGAAGCAGACGATTTTTGCACGCAGCGGAGATGGGCTCTTTGGGTTGGCCGGAGCGGGTCACGTGGACGCTGTGACGTCGCCGCGTCGTCTGCTGCATGATGCCGCTCGTGCAATTTTTAAAAACAAATTACGTCCTCACTTGGCACACAACTCGGCGCAAATGATTCTAAAATGTTCCTTTATTATGTCAAAAGTATTGTCGCCCCGTATACCTCCACAACATTGAAGAAACGACGATTGTCCCCATGCATTGCATCGGGGTGGCAGCTGTCTACCTCGACCGGCCTCTCAAAGCCGCTGCCTACACCGAAGGCAGCGCACCAGGGGCCAGGACTTTGCCATCACGAATGTACATCGACGGCCCGCCGAGGGTCGCCTGGGTTCCTTGGCCTGCTCGCCTGGGACGTCACCGGGCCTCCAGGACTGCGCGGCGGTTCGGAGGAGCAGAGTCGTCCGCATCATGCATGGCGTCTGACGGGCCGCCAGGGTTTTTCCAGTTCCAACACATGGTAGGTCCTGTCGCCACCCGTAGAGTTTGCCAGCCATTTCATCAGCTGGACGGGGACCGCCCAGCGAGCAGCCCACCGGCAAGCACTGGGCCCGCATCGCCCGCAACATCGGCCTCAACATCGGCCCGCACCTCACCCGCGGGCTGCTGTCACATCCTCAGCACCTCTCGGTCATCTATGCGTCGTCGTCCCTCCTCTGTACATATCATCTCATAATCATCATCACCAGATCGTGGCACCGCGGGCCTCCTAGGTACGGCCGCCGCCTTCCGCGGTGCCACGGTTACTCTCTGAGCCACTCAAGATTATTATTATTATTATTATTATTATTTCTGACCGGAGTTGGAACTCCGGGTGTTCGCCGCTAGTCGCCAGAGACGGCGTTCTGGATTGCGCTATTCTGCTCTGAAGGAGCTATATAGTGTCTCTAGACCTCGACAAGTATAATGGGAAGCCATTCATTGTAAACATTTTGAGATTCTAGCTGATCAAGTGTGAATATGTCCTGGGGTCAAATGCCTCATTCTCGGGATTTAATCCAGGACCGGCATAAACCCGATCAAAGACCACAAAAGCATATACCAAAAATATCGACAGAATGCACTAGGGAGCCCAGCGCACACCCGATTCCGGGACAAGCATGGAACTTCCGGTGGCTTCATTGTGCCAAGCTCGGAGAGCAGGTGAGCGCCATCCAGCCCCCATAGTAGAGATAGTGGAGATCAGTGGCTTCCCGCCGTCACGCGTGTTTCTGCGGTTCTTCGTTGCCTTCTTTTCCAATGTATTCTCGGGAGTATCCTCCCTGTATTCCCCTATCCGTTTCAGCCTGGGTCCAGACGCAGCCGATGCTACAAGCGCGAGCTCCGCGGGCTTTCAGCGTCCCTGCCAAGCACGCGCGTCGTGCAGTGCAAGCACTGTTCAGGGTCACATGCTCGCGCTTGTAGCATCGGCTGCGTCTGGACCCAAGCTGAAACGAAGTATAGTAAAGTGTTGGAGCTTGTAGCACTTTTCGTAACCTGCAACAGGATCTAACGTCGTTGCCTTCGAATAGAAGGTTCGCGCCTGCTCGTGCCATGCAGCATCGAACCGAAAACTCTCAGACCGGGAATCCGGAAACGGGTTTATTCACTTCGAAGAGATGTCTCCCATGTACAAAGAAGAAGACCAGTCAAAAAAAAAAGGCTTTGTTTCTTTCTCTACGCTTGCTCCGTTCTATCAGAATATTATATACTATTCGCCGGTCTGGACAGTGCGAATTACAGGCATCGTTCAGTAAAAGCCCCTTCATGCTTGAAAAGTAGCGCAAGGTGCGTCGATGCACGAGGCACGTGCAACGTGCAGCCCTTGGGAAGATCATGGCGGCACAGCGCAGCACTGAGTGACTGAGCTAGATCTCAGACGCCATGCTCTTCCCAGGAGTGGCGCGCGGCACGTGTCTCGAGCATTTCCACAACAATGGATGACGCCACTTTTACCAGGATAGAGGGGCCTTATCGTTCAGAAGTTGACCACGCCTCTCGGCGGTGTGGTTTGCAGCAGCTGGAATTTTTTCCCTAGTGCAAGTGAACTAACCTAAGTGACCTTGCCACGTCTACCGGCCCAACTTCGTTGCACTCGAACCAACACTCTCACCGATCACTGCAGCATGCCTTCTTCAACTGTGGCAGTTCAGTCGCCGAATCTGGAGACTCAGCCATGAACCAGACTGCGTACATAAATCCAGATCAGCAATGCGCCACAACATCATCGCGGCAGGTCATTAAGCCGCCCAGTGAAATGGAACATATAATGTTGACAGCAAAAGCAAATCGACCCCAAGTCAAAAAAAAAAACTTTTTTCACTTTGGCGAAGAAAGACCAGCGAAGCTGTACTATGAGGGGAATGAAGCAATTGCCGACCGCAAGTCGGCAAGCCAGAGTGGAAAGGCTGAAAGGGTTGGCATCTATGAACGACGGCGGCAACCAGACAACCGGCAAGCCGGTTTTATGGCTGCCGCCGTCGTTCATAGATGGCGGTAGCTGTCCAGAGTTTCGTGTCATTGATTCACTGATAGACATGATACTGGGGTAACTAGCCTTTAACAGCTCCGCTGTAAGAAACGAACGCAGTTTTGCGGCCGCCGACGATGTAGATGTTTGAGGCGGCGCCATGTTCGTCGGCGCTCAGAGGAGCAGAATTAGGGTGCCTACATGTGTGTCTGTCTCGGGGTGAAGACATCTATTGTAGCCCTTAATATGCCAGCGCGTGACGCTGTCGTGCACTCGGTGCGTGACTTGGGTGGTAAAATGGCGTCTATGCATTACCCAAAGCTACGCGCTCGAGCTAAGTGACACCGGATTGCACGCACTTCAAAATGCATAAAAAACGATTGGGCGGAAAAATGGCTGAGATGTCTCCACCCAAGCAAAAGCACGCGTGTGTATGAAGGCACTCTAAGCAGAATCGGCCGAGCGCGCTCCACTATGTTCTTTTTGGGAGGGGGGATTTACGAACACAGACACCACGAACCGAGGCTCTGTTAACACGTTTAATATGCTGTACTGTTTATACACCCGCAAATTGCATTGCAGTAATTAAGCTACAATTATTTTAACTCTCAGGGATATATTTTTATGTTATGAAACGTGTCCAAGTTAAAAGCATAAAAATCAACTGCAGCAGAACTCAATGCATCAAATGAAATTAGGAAACAGTAAATCTTTTCTTCGGATATTCAGCATGGTCCTACGCACATTTTTAACATTATTTTCCTTTTTGAACCCCCTGTGAGTTGCAGGCTTTCTACCTGGTGTGGCTGTCTTCACTAAAAAAATCAGCAATACTTTTGCATTGACACAGCGATATGAAAATAATTACAATAATTGATATGTAAACTTTTGGCGAGCTATTTTTGTAGCGTGAGCTACACTGGCCGAGGTTGAGCAGTTTCGCGTGGCTCTCATAATGAGCCGTGCTCCGTGCTGCGCAAGCCCGAGGAGCAGTGACGTCACACGGCGCACAGCTGGCGGGGCGGAGCCGCCGTCGCCGCGGGCTCCGCCACCACCGCGCACGCCTCACCGGTCTGCGCAAGCGCGAGGAGCAGTGACGTCACACGGCACACAGCTGGCGTGCCGGAGCAAGAAGCCGCCACCACCCGCGCCTCGCCGGTCTTCCCATTCGAGACGTCATAGCCGCGGCAGACGCACTGGCGCCGCCGCGTCCCCAGCTGTCCGCCTCCGCTGCGCAGTAGCCAAGTCTGACGCTGCACCGGAGCTGCTTGATAGCGCCTCTCATTTTGTGCGCATAAGCTCACGCTACGTATATCCTGGCATAGCCGAGCTAAGCCACCGCAATTTTTTAGGGGCGAAGCTCTTAGGGGCTAGCCATGTCCGTATTAGAGTCACTAAATAAAGCTACGCTTTCAGAGTACCGCATTCCTTTCTTTGCCATTTCGCCGACAATACAGTCTCTCTATTCAACTAAATTCTGGTTCGCTACGGCATCATTGGACAGCGGCAGTCACGTGAGTCGCTATCATCGTCATCGTGTTTTTCCAACACCACCATCTTGGGTCCCGCGATCCCCTGCCTGCTGCTGTTTGGTGTTTACTGCCCGTCCACGCTGAAGTCCGTCGCTGAGCACGCGCGTTTTCCGTGTTACGTCGAGATACGAACAACACGACTTTGATTCGCTGCCACAGCTGCGGCCGTGGCAGCTGGCGCGGGCGACGGCTACAGCTCGGCTTGGCTCAGCTACAGTCACTCTTCCATCTGCGCGCGGACCCAAGATGGCGGCGCCTGACGCGCTTCAGACGCGAGGTTTGGGAGTTTCGGTACTCTGAAAGCGTAGCTTTATTTAGTGACTCTAGTCCGTATGTCCGTCCGCCGTAGTACACCGTAGCCGTAGGCCGGCGTCGGGTGCTCGTGCTTCTGCTCGTGAGATCACGTGCTCGTGTAAAGCAAAAAAAAAGATGAAAAAAAATTATGAAAAAAGAAAAAAGAGTAGGTGGTTCTGAGATGCCATCGCATCTGTCTGCTTAAAAAAAAAGTCACAGCATATCCACGTGGTGAATGATGATGAGTGGGCGA
This sequence comes from Ixodes ricinus, assembly GCA_037355805.1. Lineage (NCBI taxonomy): Eukaryota > Metazoa > Arthropoda > Arachnida > Ixodida > Ixodidae > Ixodes > Ixodes ricinus. The sequence goes on from JAZHYW010064377.1 coordinate 108,857, forward strand.
AGCTCCGGAGTGAATCGTCGGTAAACCAGCGATTCTTCCGTTTGCACCGTGGTGGGGACGTTTATCGGAACGTTAACCACTTGCCCCTTGATGCCATACTGTCCATTACCGTGCGTCAACCGCCTTATGCTCATGAACGGCAAACGAGGAGCGATCAGTCGTTCTTCCACAAGGTTCAGAGGAGGTAAGTGATCCGGTTTGGGTGGGTACGTGTAGCCGTAAGATACGCTCATTGGAGGCACCTTTCCCGCCACTAGCGAATCCTTGCAGCTATAGCAAATCTTGTACTCACCGCTGCTGGCAGGGAACTCGCGCTGCAGCACGGCGATGGCATTGGCGCGAGCCTGGTCGTTCTTTATGGAAGATATTGTGACTAGACTGTTTGAGAACCACAATCTATCACACACACCACAGCTATGGCCGAACGAAACGTCTAGAAAGTCTCGCTTAAACCGCGCGTCGGCACCTTCGGGCTGAGCTCGCCTGATGCGTTTTGCAGACGCCTCACGAGCTCTCGCTGCATCGGGGTCTGCCTGCCGATACGCGCGCTTTCCACGCCATCTCTTGAGCCATTCATAAACTAAACCTCGAAGTGGCTACATACCCACAACTAGGAGGGACAGACCCACGCCTTAAGGCTGCGGTACCACGGCGGCCATCTTGAACAAGACATTAGTTGAACCACCAGGGCGGCGTTGGCTGTCCGTGTAAGCAAATGCTGCGGAACGTGCGCGCCAATTTCGAAACCCTTTTTCCCGTCGCTTGCGACCTTGAGTTTCCTTCTCCGCTCTTACGCCCCTCCTTTCACGTGTTCACCCTCTGGCGCGTCGCGCGTTCGTTCATTGTTCAGAGGACAATGTACCGGATAATCCCCAACTGAAGGCCCCCTGCCCCAACTTGTCCGGCTGCCAAGTGATCTGAGCGAGATGGGGCTTTGAAGCGGTATGGAAAAGTGGGACCGCCGATTTTGAACTATGCTTTTTTGATGTTGCATAAATTGTGTTCAGGGCTGGCAAAGGCACGGGCGCGAGGACGTAACTGTATACAATGCTTGGGTTGCAGGAGCACTCGCGCGTACAAATGGTAGGAAGCGCTTTCTGAAATCACACGCCTACATTCCCCAGCGTTGCAATCCTACGAGTAAAAAAGAGTACACCTTCGACAATTCGTCAACGTCTCACGAGTTCGTGAGCGCAACAGTATACATCTGAGTGCGCCCTGGATGCCGGCCGTACGAAAGACACACCTGGCGCTTCATGTCACCACTGCATCCGCTTGCACGCGCTGCTGATTGGCGGTTTTTTCTTTTTTTCTTTTGTTTCGTCAGTCTTTTAAAAATACTGAAACTATGCTTCGTTTCAGCTTGGGTCGAGACACAGGCGATGCTACAAGCGCGAGCTCCGGGCTTTCAGCGTCCCTGCCAAGCACGCGCGCTCGTGCAATGCAAGCACTGTTCAGGGCCACACGCTCGCGCTCGTAGCATCGGCTGCGTCTGGACCCAAGCTGAAACGAAGTATAATATTTTCTCAGACCCTACTCATCGTACCTCTGCACTACAGTTGTGTAAACACATTGTGGTGTAATTTGAGATATAGGACGGAGTGTCTACATTCTTATTTCGTATGTAATGCCGGCATAATATTCCTTTGCTGCGAGAGGGTCAAAAGAATGGTAGGGTCGGCAGCAAAAACTATTTCGATGCCTGAATTGTGATCAAACACCAGTAAGAACATAAAAAAGAAATCACATGGGCACAATAATAAGATTGCTACAACAGGATGGCACGCGGGGCACAAACAATATTCGGAGTGACGTTGACGGAACGCGACAAGCCAGATCTTTCCTGATAGCAGTCGTCAAAGGAAGCGAGCTAAACGTTGATCTGGTGCCTTGTTTTGATCGGCGTTGCACGAAAACTCGTCAATTACCGACCATCCTGTCAGTGGTGAACATAGTGAACATGATCTGGATGATTTTTTGTTTCTGTGGCTAAATCAGAGTATCCAAATATGAGACGTCCGCAGACGCTTGCGTCGGCTAACAAAACCTCAATCGCCGATCGCGGCCGATGTCAAGGGTGTATACAAATGCATCGAGTCGTCTGGGCGCCGCACTTTTTTTGCCGGTCAGTAGAGACTCCAGGAATTCTGACTCGAGCTACTCCGTGCGGAGCTGAGGGAGCCGCTACTGAACGCGACCAACCGGAAACCAAGAATGGCTGAAATGTCCTAATTGCCGTGTGATTTGCCAATTCGTTCTTCCAATCGTAATAAATTCGTCCCAATCACCATTCGATTTACTAATTGATTATTTGTATGAAAGGATATATTTTAAAAATCGTCCATGGCCCACCAAATGGCAATAAAAAGTGGCATGTAGGATTCCAAAACTATAATGTCACCCTAATTTACAAACTTGTTTCACTTGAAATTAGAGTTGACGGGCAAGCGAGCTGGTGGAACTTATACTAAAAAGGCCAGAAACGGGAGAAACAAAAAACAAATAAATAAGAGCGGGATAAACACAACATAGTCTCAAATCACAGCTGAAAATGTTTACTTGGTGAGTGTAAATGTCCAGACTTTGTATTAGTAAAATATATATATCTATATATAGATTTTTTTCACTATTTGGTGATGGCCGAAACTAAGCAACATAATTTTCGCTAAAGGCTACTGTTATTTACTAAATGTGACGAGCGTAGTTATTATATTTGCAATAATTTGATAGCAGAAACGTAATTCGATCAAGCATTGTCAAGCTACTTGATGAATTGGCGTTCACTGAAACGGCGTTCGATGAAATGTCTACTATTCGATGAAACGCCAATCAATAAAACAGAGTTTCATCGAGCAATGATGCCAAGCTGTTGTGAGCCGCGATATTTCGTGCAAAAAAGAAAGAAAACTGAATAAACAACAAGTAAAACCACAGAACTGCCCTGCCTCATTTCAACCTCAGTTGGAGCTCGGCCGACACATTGCGCCGATCAAACATCACCAACAGCTCAACACCTAAACGCCATGGCGTTCACTATCTTTGTTTGGGTGTTTTCCGCCCACTAATATAACAACGCACCCAATGCGCCATGATAAAGCGCTTTTTGTTTTTGTGTATGTGTTTCCGTGACATCTAGGCTTTGTTTGCGCTCTGACTAATGCCTCGTTCAAACTTGCGAACCGGCGGCCGGATCCGCGAGAATTCTGACGCCCGGCGACGAAAGCAGGCAGAATTTCCGGCGAAGAGCAAGATCGCTGTGGGACCAATTTTGAACGCCGAAAAAAGTTTTCTCTCGCCGCAAGCCAATCAGAACGCACCGGGGAAGTGGCGCTTCCTGACGTCAGATCTCCGCTGACGAGCTGGCGGCGATAACGACGAGATAACGACGAGACGCGCGCGGGCAGGAGGAGGTTTGGGAGCTCTCGTCAGCTCTTGTCTGTTCGAAAAACTGCGAGACGCTTGCGCCGCGCACTCCGCAGGCGGCAACAAATCTGCTGAACGGCCCGATCTTTTTTCAGCAAGCGAATCCAGTCGGCGGCGAGTGCGTATTTCGCAAATGTGAACGAGCCATAAGAGTGAAACCAAGTATACTAAAACATCGATAGTTGCCTCTTTTTAGCAACGCTCGCACACGTAAGCGATGTGCTTGTCTTTGACGTTATGGCATTCTCCTCTCCCATACACGGACAATTGGACCAAATGGGTTGGTCGGCCTTCACTCATTAGCTGCGAAACGTTTTGATCGTTACGTATGTATAATTCAAAGAAGCACCGACAGGCGGGCGCCCCTTTGAAAACAAATCATGCTCGCGTAGAGATATTTAGCGGCTATAGAATTTTCCGTAGGTATTTATTTCTAGGCCAACTTGTCGGCGTCAGTAGGTATACAGGCGCTGGAGGCGTGAGCAAAATGCTGGCAGATGTCCGCTTGACGAGCCCTACACTCCCCTTTGTGGCAGATGGCAAATAAACCAAGAACAATATTTGTCGACTGGCATTTGATTGAATAGGCCAATCGGTAGTAGGATGACTCGTCGAAGGGTAATTCATCAAAAATTCCAACTCGTTGACAATTGTCTGTGAAGCCATTCAGTTGCCCCATTACACTGATCTTCTGTGTTAGAACACATACACATGTTAGACATTTTCATATAAGTAAGTTTCGGGCACCAGATAATTTATTGAAACGCTGTTTCACCGAATTTCACAGTTCGGATTCGTCGAATTTTGATATGAAATCATAATATAATTACTATACTTGTCACTTCTTCAATTAGAATTGGTTACAGATAATTATAAAATAAAAGTAGGCTTTCGCGAAAATGATGTAGATTACAGGCTATGTCAACGTAGCCGAACAGTGAAAAAATGTTATCAGGGTGTTTTGGTTAGGGTTCAGGAAAAACAAAGGCGACTCCTCAAATACGCACTGGTCACACAGGCCGACATGGTAACAGGATGTTTTGTCGCATAGGAATATTTGTCATAAGGTGACTCGTCCATCGGACTGTTCGTCACAGCGAGAGTGCAGGGAAGGATAATAATCGATGTCGTGCAGAAGAGGAGAATATAAAAAAAAAGAAGAGAAGTAACTCTATACTGTCATTCAGTCACGACTCACGGCAATACTTGTAACGTGGCGGAAAATCTGATCTCCCTTCTTGTGAACGGGACATTGTAGGTGTACGTGGCCTCCTGGTTTGATTCGACAAAGTAGCAACAAAGCGGTATTTTACGATCGAGCGAGCACTACCGTCGGAAACACTGCTCAAAAGAATTTTATGTGGAGTTTGACGGCTTTCCATAAGCACGTGGATAGAAAAACAAATATTGACAGCACTAAATGGGGAATATTTTTGGCACGCTCATACCTGCTTTTTCTTCATCATTTGAGGACTCATATGCTGATTTCGGTTGCGCATGCGTACTTCTGACCGGCAATTTTATTGCGTACGCGAAGCTTTTGCGTACGATCCACTAAAACTCTTTATTTCATGTGTCCAAGTTCAAGCGGTGCGTGTTGTTTTTCGATCTCTGTCCGAGTGGTACGAAGTTTCACGTTTTCATCCTGTGAGTGAAGTGAGTTGGTTAGTGCTAGCATCGAAGGCTTACTTCGAACTCTAATTTGGAAATAATGCCTCTGTTACTGCATCGCGGACAAAAATGTATATGCTCTTATCACTGTAGCAAAAGAATGTGACAGGATATGTGCTCTTGTTATGATCGTGTACCATTGTAGTCGACTTCATCCCAGCACGGCGTATCGTTTTTGTATTCTGTTCAGCCCTGCGAACCACACCTAGGGAAAAAAAAAAACAATTTGCGCCTTGTTTGTTCAATTTTTTTTTTTTTTTATGCTGCAGAAACACATCGCGCCCCGTGTTTTTGAAGGCACGGTAGACGCAGTGACTTTAGGTAGACGGTGGTGAGGTGGCCGTCCCCCATGTCCGAGGCGGCTCACTCAACGTCCTCGGAGGACAGGTTGTTTTTCACTGGTGACTGGTATATACGTGGAGCAACTCCGCGCGCATTGCGTTCTCCATCTCGGAGAACGCAATACATGACTCAGCTCTATCTCGCCATTGCTCCAAAATGACCAGTGGAAGTCGCAACTAGTGACGAAATTAATCCCTGGAGAAGGGGAACATTGCATTATCAATCTTCGCCACAAGTAAAGGACTTTTCGCACCTTCTCTACTTTTTTCTTTTGTTACGTTACGGCTTATTGCCAGCAATGAAGGCGCGCTAGGTTTGCCTGCACAGTTACGGATCCAGTTGCGGGGAGCGTTACGAGGAGGCGGAAACAATCTATGAAGATACTCTAATCATAGGTATAGGGTTGACTCTCGTTTCTATGCGACTTTCCGAACAATAAAATTTGAAGTCTGAGTAAGGACACCCTTCACTCGATTCCTCGAGACGCGCAGTGAAAGCTTACCGCGCTCGGCTGGCTCAGCGCTAACAGCCTCTGATCTACGATCCTAAATTCCTGCGGCGCGGTGTTTCTGTGAATGTTCTTCGGATCCCGACGGCAGCAGCTAACACATCCACGAATTTTCAAAATAGTTTCCTTGATAAACGGCACTGACCTTTCCTAAGAGCGAAAATCAATTTAAAAAAAAAAGACACTGGCGATAAAAATACGATTCCTACGGCATAACATCAGTTGCGGCGGACGTAAGGGTACGAGCGTAAATACACAGGGGCCTCATTGTCAGAAACTTGTTACTAATGGTCTTGAAAATCGCAACTGCAACATAGACCGTAGAACCTCTAATTAAAAAGTTAAATGGCAAATTTTAGTTTATTAGGCCACTAATTGTCAATTTACGCTCGTTCACTTACGTCCGCCGCAGCCGATAATGTTATCCCGCAGAAATCATTTCTTTACCAAAAGTGTCATTTCTTTCAGAAAAAAAAAATAATAATAAAACGCCCGGTATATCACAGCTTTGACAACGCTTCACGTGTGTGAGGTCACTGAGGTTCAATGACCGACAGAGAACCTCCGCTGGCCGTGCTCCCGAAGCGGGGAAGTGCAATTTATGGAGACCGATCATCTTATCAGAAAGATGCACTCAATCCAGGAAAAGTATTCTTTCAACCATGAGGTTCCAGTTGTACTTACACATGCATTATCATCAAATGTGACGGAGTTCCTGCAAACACTAAAGAGTTGTCAAGACTCAAGAGTGACGATTACAAAGGAGAATATCTGGCAAGAATATATTGTTTATTCAAAACAAAACAAGCATCAGAAAAACGCATTTGGGCGGCCAGAAGCACGGACTGCGCGCACCCGGCGTGGAACCAGCGAAGGAGAGGGCACTCCTAGCAATTTGTTTTCAGAGCCACGGTATGCCGGCTGCCGGCCAAATATCCACTGTCATTCTATTATGGCTTTCGGCACGTAAGTACACGCTCGAGAATTTTCAACAATCACGCGAGCGCCGACCGGCCTGTAGATCAGCGCGTCATCACGGCACGAAGTAGCGATATCAACGACAGTACGCGCGTGCGCAGAAGAAACGCGCCAAAGTCGGCGTTGTCTGCTATGCTGTTTCCCCAATCACGACCCACCCCTGGCGCGACGCCCACCGCTTGCTCCGCCCCATAAACAGGCGACCTAAAGAGTAATCAAAGCGACACACATGATACTCAAACACGAACAGCAGCCAGTAGGAAGGACACCGACACGAGCTTAGTCAGCGAACGAAAAGACAGACACACACTTCACGCTAGGCATACAGAGCAGGGATAGGTACAAGGATGAGAGGCATGCGCAGACGAAGGTAAGCAGTGCACAATAAATACGCGAAAACTCGCAGCAACCGAAGAACCACGCAGCAAACACGTACGCGCACACTCACCAGAAGCACGTGCGTCACGCTGCGTATCGACGCGGAACTGGCGATTTTGGTGATTTGAAACTCGATGTCGATTGCGTGAACGATTGTATTCAGCAGACTGTAAACCGGTGGAGCCTGCCATAAAAAACAATCGTTTGACAAACTGAAATTGTCGTTTGCGATTCAAAATCTTCCTAAAAGCTATATTAGCAGAAAGTACCGTGTCATAAAGGACCACACGAGTTTCGACCAAGTTTTTATTTTGCAAGAAACGCAAGAAACCAAGTGTAGAACCAGTTTCCAAAGCTGGCAACCAGAGCTGGAAGCAGCGCCATCCTTGGCAGTTTCCTGAACCTCGCGTAGTCACATTTCAGCCGCCACCACATAGAGGGCGCAACAAGACACCTAATTTATATTTTCTGTATTTTTTATGATTTCTTTAATAATTAGGCACGATTAGCGAAAATGTTGGCTTATAATCATGACGTGGGACGGTAAACTCTATTTCGTACTAAAAATATCGGCCTAAATGTCTGCCAAAAGGGGACAAAATACTCGTTTTTGACTATCAACAAATTCGTGATTTCGCCTATATTCAAACTTTTTTATGGAAAATCAAAAGTGAAATTTAGAAAAAGGGCCTCTAGTGACAATGCAGAATATGTTTTTCTTTGCGGGTCTACAATTTTATTCAAATGTGCCAATCCCTAAGCGCTGTACCACTGTACTACCAAATGAAGTTTGCCGAAATTAACTGTTTTTGTCACTTTTCACGTGAGCATTCCGAAAAAAGTTTAGGCCATATTACAATGAAATTTAGCGTAGCTCTTTCGACCATAGTTGCAAAAACATGTAAAAAGTTTCAAATAAAATGACCGAGTAGGCGGCCAAAAATTTGCGACTGAATGTGCTTCCGCGAGGTTAAGTTTTTTAAAGTAAATATCTGTCAAAATAAAATAAAAAACGAAAAAAGGGCCTCTAATGACAATGAACGCACTCTTCTTCTATAACATTCTAAAATTTGAAAGAAATTGCTCCAATTGTGCACCCTGTACCACTGTACTACGAAACCATGTTTTGCCGAAAAGGCCAATGTTCGCGGGTGCCCACTGAATTAGCGTTTTGCACTAGGAAAACGAATCCTACATCAGAAGAAAGATAATGTTGTACAGTACAAGATGATGTATAACACATAATTTTAGCAAGCTTGAACACGCCACAATCGCATTTCGAAAACGTGCGGAAAGCGTCATATGTCATGGCCGCCGTGG